>JAAQRH010000279.1:0-24475 GCA_013186785.1 Fusarium pseudonygamai
GCTTAAAGGGGGAGGCTTTAGCTTTATAAAATTTCTTTAGTGCAGTAATAGCGCTAGCGTGAGTCAGAAATAGCCTCGCAGAGTGGAGAAGGGTCATGTGATGGTTTGTGCCTAAGTATTAAAGTATAATTAAATAAAATTAATAATATAAAAACTAGATTATTTATTAAAACTTATAACTTATTTATACTTTTATAGTCTATATATTTAATATAGTACATAGTTAGAAATATGCTTTAGTATTTATACTTAAGATTATTAAAAACTTAAAATATCTATATAGTAATATAAAACTAAAGTTATATAATTCACTTAGAAACGCATTGGCAGCAAATATAATTCTTAATTCATACTTGGTATCTTAATCTCATCTTCCACAGGTCCTGTAGCCATCCAATTTCAAGACAACCCATTGTCATACGGCCATAGCAAACGCCCCTCATTACATTGAGCACCGGCCGCTAGAGGCTGTGAAGCCAGTCTCGAATCCATACCATATCCTTCTAATCGCGAAACCCGCCCTCTCATTTGTCTTCTGCTCCACTCCACCTCTTAATAAGGCTCACCGATTGCCGCGAGCAGTGTTTTTCGATAGTCGCCCGATGTCTCGCCGTAAATCCGTTTACCCAGACTCTTACCGTATCTTTGTTGGTATGCACCCTTGACGTTGTTGAGCGTGTTTCGATCCCAATGGTAGCGGATTGTCCTTGAAACCAGGAGGTGATCCTTTGTTCCCATACCAGCCATTGATTCCTCAAGGAGCTTGGCTGCATGCATGTACTTGTCTGTGGCATTGCGTAGCTGGAAAAGAAGAGCGTCCTCCATGTGACCAGAAAATTCCTAGGTCACATTAGTAAGTTGTTTCTGACAATAACTAGTTTCAAGTGTACTCACGCTCTTGATAACCCTTTCAAGGTCCTTGTTAAACTTCTGCTTGTATGTGTGCGCAATGGCGCGAATCTGATTATCGTTTCTTGTACTGAGAATGCTGCATACGAGAATTTCGTCGGTGCCCATCTTGCCCTCGGTAGCCTTATAGATCTGCATGACGTCGTCATCAACCTGTCGAGGGTCGACCGGCGCAGCGTCCTCAGCTCTCGTAGCGCCGAGAACTATCATGAAGTGTCGCTCAGTCTTCATGCTCAAATCGCCCCTCACTACATCCTCAAGCTTGTCGTGGAAGGTTTGATAATACGCGCTCTTGATTGCCTTGAGATCTGCGTTTGATCGACCAAGCAGAACATCGTTGAGAACAACCTCTTTAGTTCCAGGTCCAGACATGGCGTCATGCAAGGCATGCACGTCAGACAGTAGCGGACCGCGGGCCAGTGAGACCAAAGCCTTCTGGAACCATGAACTTGTCTCACTCTGAATATCAGGGACTAGTTTGCGACGATGGTTGCGTTCGTAAGCAGCGCGGATCGTATCGACTTGCAGAGGGTCTTTATTGGCCAAGATGGCGATCAAAGCTTTCTCGTCAGTACCAAAGCCCTTCATTGCTTTGCGCAGAGCGTCAGCGTCGGGACCGCCATCCCATTGGATGATCTGAGGCGGTCCGTAGCCAAGCGATGGTGGAGTCGGTTGGACTGGCGGCGCTCCATACTGTTGAGGCGGAGGCGCGCCGTAGTTACTGGGCGGCGCAGGTGAAGGTTGGCCGTAGGGTTGGTGATGTTGCTGGTGAGGAGGAGGCGCGCCATAATGGCCCTGTGGAGGTCCTGGAGGTGCGCCGTAATGCTGTGGAGGAGGAGGAGGTTGCTGCTGGTATCCACCATAAGGTTGTTGAGATTGGGGAGGACCTCCAGGAGGAGGATAGTGGCCGTGAGGTTGCTGATACCCGCCTTGCTGAGGGGGATATTGTCCAGGAGGAGGTTGTTGATAACCACCATACGGCTGCTGTGGTGGGGGATATTGGCCATAACCTTGTGGAGGCGGCGGTTCTACATGTTGATCCAGTCAGATTGCCTTGCCTTGCCTTTCGTATGACATGGACAGTTTACTTACGGCCGTAAGGGGCACCGTAGCCTTGGTAAGACATGGTGCGTATGGCTATTGTGACGTGATGTGAAATTTGTATGGATATTGCGGGGTGATGGAGGGGAAATGATGGGTTTTCTACAAACGGAGTAGATATGTATGCACGGAAGTGCTAGCGGAATGGAACTGGACAGTGGCTACTCGGTCTCTTATTTAAGACCCAACTACCTACCTACTTGTGGTACCTGAGTTGCCTTGGGCTGAAGAGAGACGCGCATATGCTGCTCAGCCTTGAGGCGCTATCTCAATAATGGCGATCCATGTGGGCTGCCCAGAGGCGGAGCAAGCCAACAGCCAAGATACTAAACTTAGGATCGAGGGGACGTCATCTTCACCAAACAGAACGTCTTGTTGACATAATTTTGCCCCTCATTTGAAGGCTTTGGCAGGGGCATCTTGATTTAAGCATCTGGTCAATGCAGCCGAGACTCGGATAACATGCACCAAGAGCTCAAAATCTTTTGGGCAGACGCAGGCAGGCAATAAATGTCAAAGGATGCCTGACCCGCTTCCTCAGCATGGGAACCCAGTCTTTCGATGAGGATGCGGAGACGCTTTTTGTCACCTATGCCCAGCAAGATGGCCACTCATTCGAGGCCAGTCCCATTGGAGGCTGAGTGGGTGTGTTTGATGGATGCGCGAGGAATAAGGGCTCGCTGCCAAGATCGCGCGAGTCGTCATCGCATGACCTGACTGCCGTTGATCATGGGTTCTGGCTCTCTACTAATTAAAAACGACTCAGACAAGCTGTCTTGATTCCTGGACTTGTCGGATTCGGAGACGTGCTCCAGCCACTTCAATGACACAAGCGCCACTCCACCGCCACAAACGCGCAACTCATCTTCATCATAGTTTCAGAGCAGAGTCAACAGAAAGAGGATCTGGAAGGCTAAAGAATAGAGTAGGCCATGTGAGATGGTCAAATAAAGGATCGAACTCGTTAATTGGCATTTTTCGGGTATCCCCACCAATGCTTTGCAGCTGAACGATGCATTCGAGATAACGTTGGCTCACAATTCAGCCAATCAAGTCTTCAGATTGCGCTCTTGCAGGTGGCTGGTGAATCTCCCGCTAGGACCAACGCCCATAACTAGAACCCCCCGATTGTTCCTGACCAGAAGATGCTAGTGTGTTTTTGGTGTCACTCCAACCTCCATGAATTCACGTCTCAACACCTGCTAGGGATAGGAGCTTTCACCAGCCATCTCAATTGCAATTAATAAAACTATTCCTAGGACGTGCCAGGTTTGTGCTATCTTCTCCTGTCCTGTCTTCCTAGTTTCACGTAAGATTCAACACTTGTCTCTCATATTAAGACTGCGATTATCCTTCACTCAGTTGTGAATCCCTCATGGCATTTACTCGCTGTTGATGGTCTCTTGTTAGCTGCCAGTGCCAGCATCCGCAAGCACCTTAAAGAACCACCGCGAGCCCAATTCTTATTTCTTCGCACAAAATAACACAGAACTCACTCCCTGCAAACAAACAACACACGCATTCAGCGAAACAGCCTCGTCAAGATGCGCGGGTTCATCCCCCTTCTTCTGGCTCTTTCTGCTTCTTATACCACAGTCATTGCACTTCCCCAGCCTAGAATCGTGCACCGCGATGCTATAGCCAAACCCAAATACTCCGTCGTTCCTTTAGAACCTGGTGACGACGACCCCGCCTCAGGCGACCTTGGTGGAGGAAATGGAGATGGAAATGGGAATGGGGGCAGCAGTAATGGCAGCGGTGGCGGTAGTAGTGGCAACAACGGAGATGGCGTGGTGACAGTCATTCGAACAGTGACACGAAAGCCAGTCACAAAAATCGTCACGCAGACCGAAAAGCCCAGTATCGTCACTGCTCCTGGAAAGACTGTCACCAAGGCAGTCCCTACTACTGTCTCGGTCATCAACGTGGACGATGAGCCAGTCACTGAGACGGTCACTGTCCCTCGCCACAGCTCAAAGCCGACAACCACACAAGAGCACGGTACTACTACCGACAAGCGAGAGCCGATTGCCCAAAGTACAACTGATCTAAGCTCGGCTGCCACCCCAGGTGTAACATCTCAACCTCAGCCTCAGCCTGAGCCTGAGTCCGAATCACCTAACAACGTGGAGTCGCCTCAGACTACCGAAACATCGTCCACCACCTGCGTCACTGACTATCCTCCACCCGTTGAGACAGTTGTCCAGCCTCCTCCTACTCTCGAAAGCCCAGCCCCGGTTTCGGAGCCAACTACCGTCCTCACCCAGACAAGCGAGAGTGCTGGTGCTCCAGAACAAACTGAACGTCCTACACCGGACGCTCCAGTGGCGCCTGTTTCTTCGCAGGGTAAATTGGTTGAAAGCCATGCGACTCAGGATCAATCCTGGTCTACTGCTGCCGTACCTTATGAGCCCCCTGTAGCCCCAACGACTTTGATCACATTGACTACAACTACCACCTCAATCAGCACCCCTGAATCGAGCTCAGCCTCAAAGACATACGATAATGGCGCATGGCACACCTCCTACCCGGCCTGGAATGGAACAGCACTGGCGATCTGATTTCGAGATATTTGTGAAAAGTTAACAGCATCACTCAGCCGCGAGTTCAGCATGCATTCAAAGGAGGATATAGACAAAAGGGTAAGAAACACGGCGAACAGGGAGGATAACTGACATGTCATGATGGTTTACTTGTAATATTGGGCATAGTTTATAATAGACCCAGCGAAAGGAGGCAAGCGGACCAAGCGCTGGGACGTTTTGCCGCATGTAATGAATAATACCAATTGACACCAATCTTTCTATAAACAAAGGTGCAGAGCAGAGCACGAAACTTCTGTTTTGTGTAACGAAATTGGCTGAACCCTGCTAGAGTGTACACTATAGCTGTTGTATATAATCTGATGGCGTACTAGTGTGTTGGCTGTGTCTAGAAGAATGATATATCATCTCAGAGCTTCTAGAAGTGACGGCGCACACGGGCCTGGCAGTTTTGGCCGCATGTTAGATACAGACATGAACAAAAGGCCGAAACATTCAGGAGAGGCAGAAATCCACATTATATCCAAGAACAATACTAACAGGAAAACGACTCATCATTCATACTATTTTTTCGAAATAGTACAAATATTGGCCAAACCCACAAGAGAGAAATGCCTAATTCAATCATTCTGTTCGTTCTCACACACTGCGAGCCTGGTGCAAGTAGTGAATCAATTTTACTCAAGTTGCCGTTCTTTGACCCACGATCTTGTGCCGACATCCAACATATTCAAAATTGTTTGTTGGCCTCCTACCGCCCTGGACAAGGAGCACTAACTAACAAGCTTAGGAATACCACAGATATCAGACTTCACAATCCTGAACTTCACATTTTACAACAATCATGGATTCTTCTATGAGCCCCTTCGGCACCAATGGCAACGATAGTTCTGCCAAGTACATTGCCGACAAGGCTGGCAGCCGCAACGAGGCAGTCATCATCGGAGGAGTCATGGTCGGCTCTGTTTTCTTCGTCGCCATCGTCGGAGTGGCTTGCATGTTCTTCAGGGAGCGGTCTCGAAAGATCAAGGACCAACTGGCCGCAACCAAGACTGTCAGCGCCTCTGAGTATGTCTGATTCAGTAACGTGGGAAACCATAGACCATGAGACGACTGCCGGAATGTTGACGGAGGGAATTGAAGATGGTGGTCGAGAGACACAGGGGTTTGACGGTCTGGACAACAAGACACAACATTCATTTCATACCTTGAGCAAGGAAGCCACGGCTATTTGAATCTACGCTCATTCATTTCTATCTAAATTTACAATTATGGTTGCAGCCCTTCAGTTCACAGGCTGCCTGACTATTCCTCTGATGCAGTGAACGAAACTATTTCAGGTCGCAAATGAGTTTGCATAATTACCTGGTCGAAGAATAAGTCAAGGACTTTCGGAATTGGTCAATTATTAACTGCCAGGTACAAAGTGATTCAACGTCGTTCCAGGATGCCCGCCTTATTCTTGATTGGCTCATGAGCTACCACAAGCTCACAACTGCTGCATCAAACCACACTTCAAGCCCAACTTAACTCAACCCTATCACCTATGCAAGTCTCATCACAACTGAGACTCCATCTCCACATGAGATCGCACAGTGCGACAGGCCTCGAGCCTTGTTGCCAGAAAGCCATCTCCCCATTGTCGCTTGTCTTCCTTCTCGAGTTCTCCAATGAGACTGATCCACGTCCAGTACATGACCCACGCTGGGCAGCAACAGTTCATACAAGCCAAGAAGAGGCGATTTGAGGCGGTATGTGAATAGGAAACGAGATTAAATATCGGGGTTTGAGGGAAAAGGTATTTAAGCCTCTGGTCTCTGCGGCTTTGGAAAGTTGTTTAAGTTGAAACAAAGATCTACAATTTCTAGAAGTAATTTGTTTCTTCTCCCCAGTCCACAATCCCCACAAAACGCCGGCTCCGCCTCCGAAGCCGCCGATCTCATCCGGAATCCGGAGCGCCCAATTACATCAAAATGCGTCCCACCTCAAGTTATCAGCTACCAGACACATTGGTGGTACTTCTTCTATTCTTCTCATGCCTCGTTCTGGCCTCATCAAACTCAAAAGATGCCAGAAACACATTACTTCAACGCGACGAGGAAGCAGGTTCAGGATGCAGTACAGAGGGTCAATGGCACTGTATGACCAATTCATTTCAGAGATGCGCAGGTGGACACTGGTCGATCAAGATGGCTATGGCTGAAGGGACGAAATGCGAGCCAGCGGGATATACTGATGACTATAATTTTCGAATTGAGCATGATGGTCAAGGGAATGGAGATGGACGTGCTGAAGGACAGAGCAGTAGAGGATCCAACCTGGGTTCAAGAGCTTTGGCAAGTGGCATCACTATCGTGGTAATTTCTTGTTTGTGGATTGCTCTAGGAAGTCTTTACTAGGCTCAGGATTTTATCATGACCACGAACATTTCGGGATAAGATTGTTGCAATATGGGCATCTGACTGAGGATGAACCGAACAGAGGAAATATTGAACGGAAACCAATTTTCATACCCTGACAACTAGCTCTTGCGACATAGGTACTGTGATATAATGATACAGGTTGTTACTGGTAGGATATGAAATGGCATGCCAAGGGTTCTGTTGAAGTGGACAATTCCCCACCAATACCATTCTCTCAAGATACCATAAAAGGGTATCACGTCAACTTCGGAGATATTTCGTTGCAACTCCCCCCGAATTAGGCAAACACAAAGCGGCAGTTTCGGCATTCTTTGCAAATCATCACCGAGAGGAGCTCACTTGGAGGAAAAAACCGTCCGCTGGGAGCTGCCACCCCTGCCCCCAATCTTGGTCTTGCGAGCACGGGCATCGCTACATTGTTCGGAAAACTAGCGTTTGTTTCAACATTTCCCACATCAACTATGCTTATAGTTTCTCCTCCAATTAGCTTCCCTGTACCATTATACCTCTGGGGTTGTAAGGAGCACTCCGCCAAGCATGCAATGGGTGGTGGTTATATGTATAGTCATCTTACGCCTTTGTAAACTTGATACGGTTTCCCTTTTGCTTCTTTGGATCGTCTTCAGGCCTCTCGTTACATTTGAAGACATTCTTTTCGCTAAACCTTCATCTTCTTTTTATACTGTCCTTATTGGCGATCTGGTAATCGTAAATATGGTCAGCTTCAAGTATCTCGGTGCTCTTGCGAGTGCTGCCCCGGCTCTGGCAGCCTTTGGCGTCACCACCAGTGGTAACAATCTTGTTGTTGACTCTGGCAACTCCAACGGTTTCTCTGTCACCGTCAGCAAGAGTGACTGCTCCATTAATTCGATCAAGTTCCGAGGATCTGAGTACCAGTACAAGTCTCAGACTTCTCACATTGCGTCTGGTCTGGGATCGTCCAATGTCCAATCCACTGTTCTGAACAGTGAGTATAAAGCGTGTGTCAAACGCTACAAAACACTGACTCAGGCATAGACAAATATATCAAGATCACATGTACCACTAAGTCAGGAGACTTTGATCTAACTCACTACTATGTCGTCCAGAATGGCCAGAGCATGGTCTACATGGCCACTGATACAAAGTCCCAACCGGCTATTGGCGAGCTTCGCTACATTACTCGCCTCGATCGCTCTCAACTGCCCAACGAGATACCTTTTGGCGAAGTCTCCAATACTTCTGGTGGTTCTGCAGTTGAGGGCTCTGACGTCTTCAATGTCAACGGCCAGACTCGTTCCAAATTCTACTCGTCCCAGCGCTTCATCGACAACGATGTCTGGTGCTTCCAGAGTAGCTCCAAGGATGTGCACGCATGCATGGTCACTCACGCCTCGCGCTCCTACGAGAAAAGCTCAGGCGGTCCCTTCTTCCGTGACATCAACAGCAACAACAACGGTGATTTCAGTGCCCTGACCTTCTATATGAACTCCGGTCATGCCAAGACTGAGGAGTTCCGCCAGGGTTTCCATGGCCCTTACGCTTTGTCCTTCTCACGATCTGGTGTTCCAAAAGCCCAGGATATTGACATGTCCTTCTTCAAAGATCTTTCCATCCCTAACTACACCGCCGATTCCTCCCGCGGCCGAGTGAGTGGCACCGCCACTGGTGTTCAGTCTGGTTTTCAGGGTGTTGTGCATTGGTTCAACAAAGACTTTCAGTACTGGGCCTACACCTCTTCCAACGGCGCCTTCACATCTCCATTCATGGTACCGGGAACTTACACTCAAGTCCTCTACCAGGGTGAGCTCAAGGTTGCCTCTAAGAGCGTGAGCGTCTCTGCTGGCAGTACTGCTTCTTCTTCTATCGCCGCCAACTCCGACATTACCACAGGAAAGCACACCTCTGTTTTCCGTATTGGCGATTGGGATGGCCAGCCCAAGGGTTTCCGCAACGCTGCCAACCAGCTTCGCATGCATCCTAGTGACAAGCGCATGGCCAGCTGGGGCCCTCTCACCTACACTGTAGGCTCCAGCTCTGTTGGCGACTTTCCCATGGCTATCTTCAAGTCTGTCAACAACCCAGTTACTATCAAGTTTAATCTTCCCTCTGCCATCTCCACCCAGGCAACTCTTCGTATTGGTACCACTCTTGCATTTGCAAGTGGTCGCCCTCAGGTCACCATCGGTAGCTTCAAGAAGGCCTTCGATGCTCCCGTCAAGATCGACTCTCGGGGTGTCACGCGGGGAGCTTACCGTGGATTCGGTGAGGTATACGATGCTGTTATTCCTGCTGGCACCCTGAAGGCTGGCACCAATACCATTACTATCGAGGTCATCTCTGGTAGCTCTGGTGCTGACTTCCTGAGTCCCAACTTCATCTTTGACGCCGTCGAGTTATTTCACTAAACAGACCAAGTTTAGCAGTACGTGATGTTGAAGGCACCTGGTCAATCATAGCTTTCCAGTGTACATATTATTAAGGAGAAAACAATTACATAACAATAAATCCCTCGATACTAAAATTATATCTCAAGGGCTCGACTGAACATGCGACCTCGACATATGCAGAAGACAGCCATACATGTTCGATGAAGGTATCGAGTAATCTGTATGATCCATTACCAGGTCATTAGAACATGCCATCTCGAACCCGATAACGACAGCTGTAGTTTATGACCACCGTAACAATGTTGAAAGATATGCGGTAGCTAGTCGTCCAGGGCATCTCACATCTATAACATGACATAACCAGACGACTTAGTCGAGGTTTCTCCATCCAGTAACGAACTGTAACAAGCTGGCTTATATCAGCCAGGCGTGTTAAGATAAGGTCTCGATATTTGGTGAAGAAAACACCTAAAATGTCAGTAATCACTAATAAAAGTGGGGTCACATAATCTAGGATTACGAGAGCTAACTCCGAGGGTCAATCGTATAAGTGCAACAAGTCCGCGCAACAAACGCAGATTAATCAAATTCTGTATTTATTTTACATTCAAATTTAGAAGTTTATGAATATGTCGTCTTCTCAAGGTACTATTCTGATCACTGGGGCCAATGGAGGGCTCGGCTCAGCCATTGTGACCAATATTTTGGGCAAATCACAACTGGCCAGCAACTACACCGGTGTCTATACTGTCAGAAGTGCAGCAACGGCAACTCGACTTCAACAGGTTCTGAAGTCAGCTTCAGAGAGTCATAGACATGATGTCGTTGACTTGGACCTCAGCTCATTGGCGAGTGTCAGAACGATGGCAACCAGGATCAACCGTAGGATTGCTGCTGGAGACTTGCCTCCCATCAGAGCACTTATTCTCAACGCCGGATATCAAGACCATGAAGAGATTGTGAGTTCGAACCAAACAGTCAAAGATGCCTTATACTCATCAAAAACAGAACATATCAGACGATGGATACGAGATGACTTGGCAAGTTAATTTCTTGGCCAATCAACTGCTGACTCTTCTCCTGCTTCAGAGCATGGATAAAGAAAAAGGTAGGATCCTTCTGATAGGAAGCTGGTCTCATGAGTAAGCCGTGCCATACAAGTAAACCGACATTCGCTGATAATGTCTGCAGTATCAACGATGAGCGAAACAACACAAATATCAAGTGTTACACTGGGTACGACAGTCTCTTCCCTGGCCCAGAGGAGCTCGCCAAGGGAACATGGAGCAGACCAGATTCTGGGGGAGGATGGCTGACGGGATATCGACGATATGGGGCAAGCAAGCTATGTGCGGTGATGCTCATGTAAGTGCACCAAGCTTTTTGCCCGAGTTAGCATCTGACGATTATAGGCACGAACTCGCTGGTCGTCTCGTCCAGGATCCACAGCTATCCAATATCGTTGTGGTCGGTCTTGATCCCGGTGCCATGGGCTCAGATCTACATCGACGGGGCAGTTTTGTCATGTCTCACTTCCTCAAGATCCTGGCCTCAGTCATATCTCTCCAGGCCAGATTCAAACCCAACGGAGATTTCCGCCCACTGTGGAAGAGTGCTGAAGACGCAATTCGACTCACCTTTGAAACTGAGGCCCCGACGGGTGAGCTCCTGTATCTGAATGGTACAGATGAACTTGAGATTGGGAGGGAAGCAAAAGATGACGCCAAGAGGAAAGCCTTGTGGAGCTATGGTTTGAAGGCGGCGGGGATTCAACGGGATGATACAGTTTTAAATGGATGGCAGTGACTTGGGATGATTTTGAAGTTCGCTTTGTCGTATTTTATGATTGAAGTTGGTTTTGTAGCGGCTGATGTTAAGTAATGGACTGTCAATTCCAAGGCCCTTGCTTGGGCTATGTCAGATCGAACAGAGACAGATCCTCAAGAGGCCTCAGTATGTACGGCATATTGTCTCTGGCTCTTCTAAATATGATCATGGATTACTGAGATCTTGGGGACGATGTCGCTTAAGTTGGCGAGCGGGCAACTGGTATCCGATAAGAAGGCGATTAAGTCGTTTGAGTAAAGCTGCTCGTTATCTGTCGGTCTTCATGAGTCCAGGGACTATCAAGAAAAGTGACAGCTCGAAATCTCCTGACATGCCATACCCAAGAAGTAAACGGCAACGGCGGTAACCAACGGGTCTTCCGGCAAAAGACAACAGGGGATGATGTGAAATAGGTAGCCGGGATCAGGGTCCTTCGTAAGGCTCAGCAAGAAAAGTACCAGTCTAGCCAGTCAAGCCAGTAGATGATATCCTGACGGAGAAATACAGAGAGAGCTTAGCTTCAACAGCTATCGCAAGGTCTGGTGTTTTAGGGTGATGATCCGCCAACGTCTAGGCCTGTGTGGTCTGAGCGGGAAAGGACTAGGAAAGGTTCACATTCATGTAAATGAGTTGTTGTTTCTTTTTCCTGTTGGTGGTTCCACTATGGTCGTCAGCTTTGAGTGCACGGAAGATGATGCCCCAAGTTTCAAATCATAGCCCCTGCACAATCTGAAACAAGCCCGCTCAGGTCCCCTGCGGATTTGACAGGCACAAGCCCAAAAATGGAAAGATCTCTTTCATGGTCTGGACGATCGAAGGAAGATACTTTTTCTAGAGTGTCAATCTTTATCTTATGGCGTTGTTGGGCTTGTGAAAGCTTGTGATGATGGTGATGATCACTCCCGGTTCTAGCAGGTGAAGTGTCACTGTTCATCCGAACTCTCTCCTTTTTACTGCAGATTTGAGTCAAAATAAGCTTCTTGACAACAGTTCTCTTTAGGTAGCAGTTACTAGAGGATATGCCACCGCTTTTCTCTGGTCGGGTACGCCTCGATAGAACCTAGCGCCAGAGCGACTAATGGCGGCTCATTCAAGCCAGTCAAACTGCATCCCCAGTCTTCATATGCCACAACACGGCGGCGGCGCTTGGGACACTATACTTTGGCGCCTGTATATCCAACACAATTGCTGTCCGTCCACACATCATGATATCAAAACAAGACCCACGGGCTAAACGTTCCAGCAAAGCACTGGCGTTACCCTCGGTCGGTTGGCTATCCAGAGCCACATTTTTACGGTAGATACCCATCGTCCTATGCCGTCGTATCGTCGTATCCCTGCCTCATTTAATCAAGAGGCGCCAACAGCCTCGAGAGCCGGGGAACAAGGTAATCGGTTGGCGCTGGTTGCAAGCACCAGGCCTTAAATTAATACACCAAAGCTCCAGTGGGCTCCAGGGGACTGACTAGCCGACAGCCAACGACCGTTGTACCTAATTTTGAAAAGGTTTTGATTAAAGAACCCCCAGGTTCCATGCCGTCAACAAGCAATCATTTCCCTGTTGTGCTCGAGTCTTTTCTCTCTCTCTCTTGTTTGTGTGTCTATCTGTCTCTTGCTCTTTTTCTTCTTTTCCCGCTCTTCTTCACTCTAACCCACATTCATTACACTTGAATCCAGGCTTGGAGCTGGACTCGTGCCTACAATATACGACGGCGATTCAATTGCTTTTTTCCCTTATTATGCTTGTCTACTCCGACACCTTCCAGACTTGGGTCATCCATTGTTACAGCTTTGAGCAACCTCATTCCAGTCCTAGCTTCTAGAAGGCCTCCGCCACACTCAGGTCCCGCCGCCGTTTGAGCTATTGCTGCCGTCAGCACTTCACAGTCACTTACATCGCCATATCGAGGTGAAGCTGAAGGATTCACGCCCAAAAATAACAACCTAAATACAGTAGTGGCAGCACGAGGCACTCTCAGCCTAGCGATCCCAACAATCTTCCAACAGTCGCTGTCACTGACTGGCAGCTGACAATAGAGATGCCTGTCATGTGGGACAGCTTCAAAACTGGCACTGGCCCCAGCATTCATCAGCAACCACCTCGAGAGCTCAAGAACCGACCCTTTCTCCGACAGACCCAGAGTTCGAGTTCATCACAGGCACTGCCACAGAATAGGTCCACCACGAGCGTCAACAGCAGCAACGGTAGAAATTCGAACAAGTCACGCGACAGCAACTACGACAACCAAACATATCTTCAAGACGATTTCGAAAACCGCCTCAACGGTCTCGGAATTCAAAACGGCCCTTTCAGATACGAAATTCGACGTGGTAAAACAGTTCGGCAACCATACAGCGCAGGCCCACCTCGTCTGTAAGTGCTATTTCTTTCGTTCTATACTTTCATTCCATAAGGTACACTGCACCAAAAACGATTCGGAACTGCTGCGCCGAAAGGATGCAACCCAACACAGCCCATCATGACAAAGGGCCCATTAAGAGCTTTGTTAGAACGCACGGTGAACATGAGTCCAGCTGGCGCAGCAGGGTTCCCTACACGCACGCCTCATTTCAGCACGTGCAAGGTACAACAAAGCGATGAATGCTCATTAGCCTCTTCTAGCCAGTTTGGCATCGGCAATTGTTGGAGTCGTTCGTCGTCATATAGTACGCATGCTCAAGCTCGACAAGCCTGCATACATTTGCAAAAACTTGGGGCTTTTATTCTCCAGTGACAAAAATGATTAGCCTGGCGACCTACTGTCTTCTTTACTAAATCTACCTACCTAAGCTTTTGGTCACTCAGGATTGACGTCTCAAATTGCTTTGCTCCCTCCTTGAGGGTACCTTTAATGCTCCTCATACGCCTGATACGACTTGGCAATAACGACAGTATATCTGTTCCTGACTAACACATTATCTTCACTCAGCTCCCCTGCTCTCGGCTCAGACGACATCCGAGCGAACGCTCCTCCTCGAAACCCTCGAAAAGGCGAGGACGACTCTCCTTGGAGACCTGCCTCCTCCGTTTATCCCGACGACGAATTCGACTCGAGCAAGCGCTACTCTCGTCACTTACACCATCGGTTATCACGCTCCAAAGCGCCTGCCAAAGACATGTACGGGCGTTCTGTCGAAATCTCTCCTCCAAGCTCCCCCGAGTTTGATGCCACACGTTACGAGTGAGTAATCTTGGTTCTGAATCCTTTTCATTGCAGGTTTCTTGGGCATTATTGTCCTGACTTATCGGTTCTTTTTGGAATTTGTTGGCACTCTGCGTGCTATCCTCAAAATGCGATCCTTCCGAATCAACGTACAATCACTAATACGATGCCTCACTTGCAGACCAAACTCTCAAGATGTTTCACCAATCGATGAGAGCCCAAATTTATCTCAGCTGGATCTTCTAGGAGAACGCCGCCTCACTCCCAGACAATCACAAACACAGCTTCGTAGCCAAATACCAACTATGCGTCGCGATAAGCCAACGAGCCCTGGTCAACCTTCACCACTTCGCACGACTAGGTCAACCGATCAACTTGCAGATATCACCACTCCGTGGGAAACCATGGAACCACCGGCTGGCTCATCCGACATGCCCCAGCAGACATTTGGACTCACAACAGTCGTCACTGGACCGCAGCGTACTACTTCCGGTAATCCTTCTCCTTCACTAGGACAGCGGATTCGCAAGTTTGGCAGAGCAAAGCCAGACCCTGTCAACACCAGGCCACCATGGAATGGGGCAAGTGGCCGTGCGCCTATGGTCGATCCAGTTCGGGACGATCTAACTGTTGCACCATTGAGCTTACAGCGCAGGGTCAGCAAGCGTGTTGGGCTTGGTCCTGGCCCGTCTCCTGAAACACCTAGCGGCAGTGCTGGAACATCTCGACGACTCCTGCCTTTACGGTCCACCCAGGACCTCAAAGAGGCTTATAAAACACCATCTCCCGAACTCATTTCTCACTCATATCCCAGTCCACCTAATACTGGCTCTCCTACTTCTCAGCCCACGATCACGCATGCTGCCGCTGCACCCATGCTCAATCCTAACATGGTCCCTGACCAACTCAAGGCAGTAAAAAGGAAACCATCACCATCGAGTCACAACCCACATACGTCGTGGTCAAGTTCCGTTTATTCCGCAATGACCGAAGACACACTCCTTGGCAACAAACCGGCCATTAGTTCCACCGGGCCAGAAAGTCAGTCGACAACAGGAGACCTTTGGGTACAGCCTACTTCGCGCTTCAGTGTTACGACATGTAACACTGCTGCTGCTGCTGAAACACCTCGTTTATCTGACAGTGAAAGTCAAGCTTCTCCACCGGACACACCGAAGCAGCAACCGTCGGTAATGGATCGTAGGAGACCAGTTCCAGGCGGAGATAACTTCAGGAGAGCCTCCAATGTGCCAATCATCATTTCGATGAAATCAGCTTCGCCATCTAATGATCGCCCAGCGTCTATCATTTCCACAGATAAGGCACTTCCCCCGGCGCCGCCAGAGATGCAGTCGGTAAACGATCGTGTGGCATATCTCACGGCTAGACTTGACAGTCTGGCGCACCGTCGCAATAACATCAACAGGAGTATTAAGCAGATGACAGAGTTGATGCCCACCGACAGACTTCTGTCTAATACCGACGTTATTCGCAAGCGTGAGATTGAGAAGAAGAAGGTGGAAGGGCTCAAGGAGGAACTGGCGGAGATTCAGAGGGAGGAGCACGACTTGGGCTTGAAGCTCTATCGAGCTAATAAACGTCTCGAAAGAGAGGCGGCCTTTGAACCCTCATCTCTCTGGGTTAGGCGTGTCACATCATAAAGAGTTGATGTTACTGATAACGCTTTTGCTTGTGGGTTCGAGAGATTGCATCTCTGATGATAAGCAAGGCGTTGAGAAGATATGCATAGCGGATGGAGTTGGGCTTCTTTGTTTTCTTTTTTTTTTTTATTTCTTGGAGCCATATGTCTATGGCTCTGGTTGTCAATCATACAGGCACAGATTCTTTGATGGTTCAAAAGACCAACTAAAACGGACAAATAGACCACTGCCACCTGATAATGTATACAATTCACATCATGTTCCCCTTTAAACCGTGTTCTGGTAGGGCATGTAGATGCTCTTTTCTTGTGTAATACTAATAACTACTAGCATAGATCAAGTGACTATTATTGAGTAATTAACCATCTGCAGGGATTCCAAACTTCTGCTGCAGCACCATATCAATGGTGGTCAGCTAAGGTACCCATACCTAACTCCTGGCTTATCCTGATACTTTGCTTCTTACCATAATGACTTCCTCACCACCGACCCAGGAGGACGCGGTCCATCACAACGCCCCTCCCAGCACCTCTGGCAGTAATCACCTGGCCCACCAGCTTCAAGAGGGGTGATGCAAGCACACTCCTCGATTAGATAATGACGACAAAAGAGATAGACACCTGTACGAGGCGGCTGTAAAGGAACCTCGTCCTCTTTTGATTCCGTAGACAGAAGCCCACGTACGCCGTCGACCAGCTGTTCCGAGAAAGATCGTTTATTAGGTGTTTCTGAAGCAGAGTTTGGCCGAGAACCTCCCTGGTTTCCTTGGTCGGGCTCTGGCGAAGAGTGATCTGACTCAGGAAGCCGCGGGAACGACACGAGGTTGTCGGAGTGAGAGCCGACAGCGGGAGGACCAACGTAGTTCCCTGCTTCATCGTAGTGATCTGAAGGGTAGGTTTGTCGAAGATTGCGGCCTCCATGAGAGGCAGAATATGCTCTACGATTCTGGTAGCTTGTGGCATATCGACCAGGTTGACTGAAGTTTCCAGAATAAGAGCCTCTGGGTAACTCATATTCAGAGCAGGGGATGCTTCTGGGCTGGTCTTTTCCAGAGCGATAGCCCCTTCTGGAATACCCGATATTCCGATGGTGAGTGCTGCTTTGGCTTTGAGGAATAGGCCTAGGACGCGAGACGTTGATTCGAGGATTTGCCGTGGTATAATATGTCCCGTGGGGACTTGGTCCTTCTATGTAGTAGGACTCCTCGTCTGTGAAATCTCCTTCATCTGCTGCAGAAAAATCATATGAGCAATGCGCATGAGTGATTCCACTTGTGGACGATGCATATCTGCGAGGCTCAACATGGCCATAATCGACTTTACGGTATCCAGATTGTACGGTTTGGGCATGCGACGCACTCACAGCACGTCGATGAGACATATTCGCTCCTCGGACCTATCTCTCTCTGTTAGTTCTCTCGATCGGGGCTTGGGAAAACCTACCTTGGTCTTTTATGATCGTTATGTTTTGGTTATTGCTTCTTGTGCAATGCGCTCGGTAGTTGCAGAGCGGATACTAAAACAATTGATCACGAGAAGCTATCCTGTCGTACAGGTTACGTTACTGTCGGGAGGGTTCCAGCAGAGCTTCTGGATAGCGTTTGTGTGGCTTAGAGTCTGACCAGAGCGGGATGGTTTATTTATATTTCAATATCCAGCCGATGTTAGCGAGGCATTTGGCTGTTTGATCCGTCGGTCGATAGCATTGTTTCGCTGAACATGGAGTGTGCTGAATGGACATGCCTGTTCTCTTGTACGCCGCGAGGAGACATCAAGCTTTGGCGGGCAGGAACACAAACAGGCGCCTAGATCCGTTGTAAGAGGGAGAAGTAAAAGTTATATCACGATGATAAAGAGTGACAAGGCCAGACTAAATGCGTGCGTGATTCATGTCGCTCAGTGGCTGTCAGTCAACAGAAGCAATCTCAAGGTTGTGCAACGGGTCACTCTTTATTCGTCTAGGACTCCGTCATACATGACACAGTGATATCTAGTAGCCGTGATTCAACTCTAATCGTAGCTGTCTGGTCCTTTCAGCTCTTTTGCTCTGAGTCGCGACCCTGGTAGTGCTTCAGTTTGACGTGATAGTGATAGTTGTGCACTCTTCTCCCATTAATCGTTGTGTTCTTAGTATTAAGCAAAGCAATTTCTTTGATGCTGAATACCGCAACACGAGTCATTTGAGGAACATCAGGGTCTAGATGCTGCGACTCAACGAAGCGCATGTTGAGCGAGATTATGTGTGGATGCCCTTCCTGCGCGATATCAACGCGGACGGAATCATGCCAGTCGAGCGGAGGGATAGGTCGTTCAGGGGCCACATTCTCCACGCCCGAGATCATCATCATCATGCCATTATCGTCCTCGCGATCGATTTCGAAGGTAAGTTTAATGCATGTTGCGCTGCCGAAGGGAACTCGAAGATAAGATTTGAGATCTGGGTAAAGTTCCATGCCTCTGCAATGGTAGATACCCTCGGGGTGCCACTCTCCGATGGGTCCTCCAGAGCCCATGCGAACTTCAACTCCGGTATAAGAGCGCTGGTATCTTAGAGGTATACCCATGCCAATAACGGCGTGGTGATGGTTCCAGGCATACGCTTCTGTGCTGTTATGGGGGAAGAAAAGGTTCTGGATTCCAGACGACCACATGGGTCTTCTGACTGGGGGAAGTTCATTCCAATCAGCAGCATCGACATCGTTGTAGACGAAAATACGATGGACTGTCTTTGGGATATCCTTGATAAGAGTTTCGGCAAGGACGCAGCGTGACATTGCGTAGAAGGGTCTCTGCTCGTTGTCTATTCCGAGAAGACGAGGCTCGCCGTAAGGACCTCGCCCGCTGATGGACTCGAACATCACGGTGCGTGCCTTTCCGGCCACCTCTGATGGGGTTTCCTCCATTTATCGACTCCTTGGCTTCGTGTGATGTTAGTGATGTTGGTTATCATGCACTTTGGGGACTTACCACCCTACGTGGACCGCAAACTTGTAGGACTTCCTCTTTTCCCTGTCGGCCAATATTATGCATATGGAGGATACAGAATCTACCTGGGTAAATGATCTGCTCCTCGTAGTTCGATAGGTACAGTCTAAAGACGATGGCAGACGTGCGAAGCAGTGCCAACAATCCCTCTCCCCACCAATAAGTTCAGTCTACACAATAGGCCGTCATGCTTTGAGTCTTGTATGAAAGATTACAAACATCTTAAAGGACTTTTTTGCAGCCTGCTTGCTCAAATAGTCACGTTTGGGTAAAAGCTAGTAAGCTGGATTGTTCTTTTTCTCTTCCACCACCAGGTAAAGCGACGTTTACCAGTACCTTAGTGATAGAAGTTTGGCGGAGTAGAGAAAAAAACGAGATAATACTGACCAGGGGGATCAGCCAAACTCCTCTCGATGATCGTCGTTCTCACAAAGATATCTTAGACATGGCCTCGGCGACCCCGGGGATACAGCGCCGGGAAATGTGGGCTTGCTCGGTCTCCTTGTCCGCATCGATCGGAGCTACAGGGTATCACCTCGCCTAAAAACAGCAACTCGAGCGAAGTGTTTCATGGTAACGTCGTGTTTCTGATTGCTTTGAAGCATGTCTGAGGTGACAGCAGAAATGGCTATTGCTATGTGAAATTGGAAAAAGTTATCTATGAAATGGATAAAATGATTTAAAATGAACCCAGAGATTTAAGGCTTTTACAGGCTTTCATGTTTTTGATCATACATCTTATTTTATGCATAGTTCCGTCAGCTAAGGTAGATCAGTCTTGTAAAGTCTTTATATGTGACATAGATAGAGAAGACACAACCGGTCTTTTCTACCATAGCAATGAAAAAAAAACACCAAGATGATGTATTGCCAATCTGAAAGCAACTATAAGCATAAAATGGATCTTCAGGCGAGAAATGAACCATTTTTAATCCATTCGAATCAGTCCTTTTGACTTAGTCGTTACTTTTTTCTGCTGCTCATGGGTTACTTGAATTCACCTGCAACAAACAACATGATGGAACCAAGTGAAGCAGAAGGAAAGCAGATCGCAAGTCGCCATCCGTCAGGATTTACGGATGTTTGGGCTTGCCATCTAGGACATATGGAGCGTTCTGTGTCCACTTGTTACAAAGAGTCACTCGCAGGGAAGAAAAGCAGAGTGTAGTGCATCACCATAGGAGCCTACAGAGTAACACAATATCTTCCAGTTGCGAAAATCAGATGATGCCAATGTGATATATTATGAAGGAAAAAAACTATGTTTTTCATCTGTTAAAATAAAGTCACGATGAAAAACCCCGTGGTGGCTGGGCGTCTCTTGGTAACAAATTGCTGATATAGCTTGAAGTGATATATAACTGACTACTAGGTATTTCACAAATCTATGGACTCAAACAAGCGCCATTACTGTGGCGGCTGAGATAACTTATTGAGTACCAGGACATCCAGAATCAATTATCTAGATGTTAAGAGCTATAGTTATAGGTCTTCCGCGTTATTAATATATTGTACACCATCAAACCACTCCACAAAAGCAATAAGCATGCAAATTCTTGTTTCCAGTGCTCCCGGTCGAAACCGGAGCCAAGTCTAGAGACTCAGAAACAGCCAAGTTTTTCATTGTAGATCAACCCTCGCCGGATCAGTTTCTTTATGGTGCTGGCGTCTCAGTGCCACCATAGCACTGAGCACATGCCTCACGTCTTGAATCTTCCACGATGATCTCGGAGGATATCCCAAGCGAGAGCAACGCGGTGCTGATTTATGCCCCAAGTGTTACTTTCTTCTTTGTGACGCCTATCTTTGTCCTTTTTCGCTTTTGGAGCTGTGTAGCTAGGCGATCGAGCCTGGATTGGGACGAAATGACCATCATTATATCTTTTGTAAGTCGTGCCCGATCCTGGTGCTCACAACGGGCTGACACTAACGAAATAGTCCTCGGCCTTGAATGTACAAACTGTTATGGTTGTTTCCTGCGGCTACGGACTTGGTCACCATATTGAAACCTTGACAACAGATGACAATTTGATGGTGTTCAAGGTGAGTAGCATCTGCTACATAGCTTCAATAACAATTCACTTGATGATATTAACTCTTCTAGTTATTTCACGTCGCTCACATATTCTACAAACTCACTGTGAATCTCGTCAAAATATCGATACTCCTCCTATATCGTCGCATATTTATCTAAAAATGGTTCCGCACGTGTTGTTATGTCCTCATAGGCACCATTGCCTGTTATATTTCTATAGCTTCAGCCTTATCAATCTGACAGTGCCAGCCGCTCAGAGGTGCCTGAGACAAATCTATACAGTCAACTTGCATTGGCCTCAACAAGAACTGGCAAGTGCCAGTTTCCACACCGGCACCGATGCCTTGATATTATTAGCTAGAAAGGAAAGGCTTGATAGGATTAAATCTATCCTAGAAGGAAGAGGACTATTTATACTAGTCCCTGAGATGATTGCCTCTATAGGCATCACTCGTTTGTCCTTGCTGCCTAGATAGGCTATATGCATATTAGGTAGCAAGGCAAACAGCAAATAACTACAAACATAGGTATAGGCAAACCTAACCAACAGATATTGATGTTACCAGTGCAGCCTATATGGATAAGTCAAAACCCGTCACGCACAAACGTGCACCCATGATGATTTTCACCATGGGCGGCGGTGTGTAAGTGAAATCCGGCCAGACAAGTACTAAGTGAACTCATTCTACTTGGTGTTATAGTGACATCCATCATGCGCATGACAACCCTCGATCTGGCAACCAAAACTCTTGATACGACATATAAGTGCCTTGCGTAAACATATGAAGTTGACTTTACTGACAGTGTTCTAGTCGACATTAGCTCCACAATGGGGACTATGATCGAGCAGAATTTAGCTACTATCTGCACATGCCTGCCTCCCTATGTGCCGCATCCCCATCGCTATTATCCCCCCATCATGTTTCCATAAGTCAAAGGAATCATCACATAATGTTTCTCAACGCATATATGGATCTCGAGTTGACACTGGAGCTTGGAATCCTTATGTTGGGCCCAGAAGTGCACGAGGTCTTACAGAAGTGTCGTACTTCCAAATGATGAAGCAAGTGAGAAGTCATATTGAGCTCCTTAGAAAGAACTGATACGCCGTCCACAATAGCGAGTGCTGCTGGTGTGGTAAGGGAGATTGTTCAGTGTGGGTTTACATACGAGATAACCCCGGAAGCCAGCCCCTAAGGTAGTCTGGGGCAAGAGGTATACACCAAACATTCAGGTCTATGCATGTTGTTCTTCTCTTTCTTGTCATTTTGCCACCATCTAAAGTCAAGCTATGGATGCAGCTTACTCGGTGAGAGCATAAAATATTTCATCCATGTTTCTTGTTTACAGATATAATGTACACTGAGGGGGGGGCACAGCGGAGAAACTAACTCATGCCCTCCATAAACTCAACGCGATCGAGAATCATCTGACGGTAACCCATGTACTCCTTGAGACCCTCCCACTCAGGACCTGACTCCTCTCCATGCCTCCAGGGCTCCTTGAAGCCCCAGGCACAAGCAATCTTGTCCATAGCAGCTCGTTCCTCTTCCCTCAGCCACCTGAGACGCAGTGGTGTGCCAGGCGCCCAAGTCACACGCTTCATCTGATCTTTGTTACTTAATTTGGCAATCATACCCATTGATCCCACAACCAAGAAATATCCAGAGATGCCAGCAACACCGAGGCCCGTTGCTGTGGATATATCCATAGTGTTCTGCCAATAGGCAGCATATGCTGAAGCAAGACCAAAGATACCAAAGGGAAGAGAGCCAAGGGCGAGGGCAGGGGTAGTGGAGTGCTTGATAAGCTTCTGACGCTTGAATGCGGGAAGACTGAAGGAGGCTTCAACAACGCCCAGTGCTGAATCTAGATTCTTGGCGTCAATAGCAGTCTGCAAAGCCATATCAGCGACGCCTTTCTCAATTGCTTTGACTGCGGCATTGGGGTTTGAAGCCACGTATTGGACCACTCCATTCTTGACGACCGGCTTCTTCTTGGTCGCAAACATCTCGAACACGGCAGGAAGCGACTCAGGCCGGCCTAGCGAAGCCTGAATAGCAACGTAGAGTTCAAGGAAGGCGGGTGTTATCTCGACATTGGGCTGCGAAATGATTGCATAGGCCGAGTACGATATCTTTTTGATGCTATCGGCAAGTTGGGGGTCCATAGAATTTGGTCTTTGCCCAGTTCGCTCTGCTCCCAACTCCATGAGCTTTGATGTGGACGTCCGTAACTGAGCTTCAGCCCTGTGGATTTGAGGTTGGAGGGCTTGAGCAGCCTTGAGGCACGTCTCAAGGACCGCAGTCGTCAGTTGCTTCGCCGGAATTCCATCTGTCGCCAGGAACTTCTTCTTCGTGCTCTCTACGATATTTGCCAGTTGTGTCGGATCAGTCAATTGTCGAGGGACTTTATCGGCATCGGCCGGCTGGATATTGAGGTCTGGGTATGTTGATGCGGTCGCAGCCCATCGTGCACGCGCGCCCTTTATTGTTATCCTTCTCCCATGGCGAATGGAAGCTAGGAGTGTTCCGCTAACGAAGGCTTGGTTTGCGATTGTCGGTGCTTGTGTAAAAGAGCATCGGTGGCAGATATTGCCAATATGTCGGGTACCGACTCGTGACATGATTGTGTGTGCCAGGGATAATGGCCAATTTTGGTCTCAAGAATCCCCAGTCGCTTCTCTATCCCCGATTGCCCGCGTTCTTCTTGAGTAGAAACCTTCCTGTCTTGTTCGTCGTTGATGCTATTTAGAAACCAACTTTGATTTCGCTGCCATGATACGCGAGCGGGAAGCCCCACCTGTCGGTGATTGACAATTGTGATAGGCTGCTCACTTCCAAAGCAAATTTTAGTGGAAGCCAACTTTGTAAGTCATATCGCCCTTTAAATACTTAGACAGGATCAGGCCTGCTCGTATCTTTCACAAATAAGTATATTCATCCTAAGGTAGTCGGTGAAACAGATCGCTTTATTTCTGGCTAATGTTGTCATGGCCCCATCAATGAAGCTCTAAATAATACGGAGTAGAAGCCCGAGATATCTTCAGAAACTTTGGATTAGAAGAAAGTGGGGCGCAGCTCAGACCATCCATGCCCAGCGTGTCCACTGTAAGTAGCGGTGCTGCCTTCCATTCTTTCCATGCGGCGTAAGCGTGCCATTGGCCATGACGAAACATGAAGTGGCTCTCGCCTTGGGGTATTCAAACTGATCCAGTACCTTTAGGACCTTGGGCTCAACCTTGACCTTTATATAACCGTTCCTTGGCTGGTCCTCACATTCACTGTTGCTTTCCCAGGCTGTGTCGTAGGATTTGTATATGAACTCAAGGTCGGCACCCCACTGTCCGAGTCCGAAGACCCCGACTATCTCTTGTTCCGCAAAACAACCTCAACCACCCCATCCCACACAGTTCAGGACATAGAACGACTCCGTGATGCCTCCTCCACCACCGCCTCC
>JAAQRH010000280.1:0-54519 GCA_013186785.1 Fusarium pseudonygamai
ATATAATTAATAATAAGACTTATATTAATTACTTTAATACTATTACTAACTTAACTATATATCTTAAAGATATATAAAATATAGCTAAAAGTAATAAAAATATAAGTATTTATTACTTTAAAGCTTTACTATTTATATTACCTTAACTTAATTATTAGTATTTTAAGTATAAATATAAAAAGTATAACTAAAAATACTTTTAAATAATAAGTTATTATATCTATTATAGCTATACTATTGCTTTTTAAATTATATTAAACTATAACTAATAAGTACCTTTAGTAGTTTTAGTATAAGGTTAAGATAAGAATAGCTAATAGGTCAACCGCGATAGCAAGATAGATCGCTTAAATTAGTAAGGGTAAGAAGGTTGCAGAGGCAGTATAAGAAATTCAGGAGATGAAAAACAGAGCGCTAGAGGTTAACAGATATAGGAGTATTTAGACATAGCAATAAATCTATTATATTTTTTATATAAATGTGGCTAATAATATATATATTAAATTACAGCTTTATAGAGCGCTGAGGGCATAAAGCAAAGTCCTCTGCATTATAACTCTTTGGCCATATACCGTTCTTACCAGGCGCTAAAATTCCCTTGGGATCAAGTGCATTCTTGATCGTGGTATTGAGATGCATCTGCGCATTATTGTTAAAGTTGTAAGTCTGCGAGATCTGATCCATTAATGCCAAATGAGTGCGATACTCTCCCCAGCCCTTGTTCGCTGCATCGTCAATTAACTGACTAATGAGGGCGTGCGCTCGACGGCAAGACTCTGGATCGAGGCGGTCAAAGACAAGACACACTATGTGATGCATCTCCCTCATTCCGACGACAAATGTTCCGATGAAGTCGAAACCCGCTTCTTCGCAGCGCTTGCGGGTCAAGGCATACTGAGCGACTGCGTCGTCACCCGTGACTTTGGCGATTGGGGAGAAGAACAGGTGAGCTCCATTGGGTAGCCAGTTGCTGTTGTAATTTGGTCAGTATGTGAAAAAACGAGACAAGGTGAGGTCCAGGACTTACACCCATTCAAGCTCAGTCATGGTAGGAATTCCCTGCAAGGTCAGATCTCGAGTCTGCAAGACAATATTGTCTGGCATATCCTCCGGGAAGTAGAACTTGGCCCCGGGGATGGCTGAAAAGGCACCCTTGACAACTTCCCACATGACCTTCCGGATAGGTTCAGGGCCGTAAAGCGCTCCGTAGAAATTCCAGCGACCCAAGTTGAGCTTGTTCGCGATGTCATCGAGTTCCTTGTCGTTGAGCGGCTTTTTCGAAGTCGTGTACTTGTCTCGAGATCCCTTGAGTTATGATCAGCTACACTCAAGAAATTGGACTGGCCTCATACCATAACAGCTGCATCCAGAAGTACATGTCTAACAGTAGGAACATTTTGCAGCACCATTGAAGTCCGAAGTGGTCGAATGATCTCAATGGCCTGATGAAGATCCTCATCTTTGGGAATGGTGATCAAGTATGACTGATACCCACCAGGGTTCACCATGAGCCAGATACCCATCTTGACAACAATACCAAGAGACGATTGCGTAAAAAGGCCGTCGTTATAAGGACCGAAGCCGTAATTGAACAGTTGCCAGGCCGAGTTGGGCTCCTGCTCGTGTGGAGGCGCATTTGGATCCGCATCTGGGTTTGGTAAAGCACCCATTCCCGTACGGACTAGTGTGCCATCGGGAAGTACAACTTTGGACAGTCGGTCATAAGCATCCCTTCCAATAAGGTCGTTGTAGCAGAGCTCTTACCTTCCATGCCGCAGTGCATCATAAAGTGATCACCTAGAGGCCGTCAATGCGTGGTCGGTACAACGATGAAGATGACTCACCATACGGAGTATAGCCAACTCCCCTCTCCGTAGTGTTTCCAAGCACGGATCCACCGCCAAGATCAGGAACATCAATCCACAGCTTGTCACGAAGGTTGTTGTCCACCAAGTACTGGTGAAGATCTACATATGTAACTCCAGGTTCAACAAGGGCATATGCACCATCAACATCGACCTTCAAGATCTTGTTCATATGTTTGCCAAGATCAAGACCAATCGAGCCTGGTACACGGGGAGCAGCGCCACCATACCCAACATTTCGGCCAACGGAGAATGGCCAAAGGGGAATCTCAAACTTGTTGCACAGCTTGACGATGGCTTGAACCTCGGCGACGTCGCGGGGAGTGACTACAGCTGAGGAAACAAAATGCTGCTTCGATGTTATGTCAAACATGTCGTGCATCTTGCTGGGGTCGCGGTAATCCTGCTTGTCTAACTGTCCAGGGTTAGATATGATGACAACATTTTCACCGGTTGTAACTTCGGTGACTTCTGATATGAATTGGTGGAAAACGGACGGAGCGATGCCAGGAGGCAGAACAAGGGGATTAACAGTAGTCATTCTGATGGTGATAGTATATTACTTGAAGAATCGGCCAGCTCAGAGTAAGTCAGCCCAAGCGCTCCTCGAGCAGGTCTTAAATAGAAATCTCCGTACTAAGCCACCATTCATTTAGTGTTTGTGACCCTTGGTGTCTAGCTAGGCAGTGGTGGGTATTTTCCCGTTCAGCCGACTTTAGGTTACACAACATCGAGGTGGAGGTGGGGAATTGTCCGAGATGTGCATATGCCCCCCTCCTCATGTCGGACTTTCAGGTTTTCTTTAGCGTGAGCCGGCAAGGATCTACTCGGCATGCATCTTTTCTTTAAAAAGAAGAATGCATGCAACGTGTTAAATGTTCTTTGGCCGATTCGGTTAAATTTGCCCTTCATTGCCTGTTTCACTTCGGGATCATATCAGATCATTACAGAGTATTGACAACAGTGGTGATAAGAGCTACAGTAAAAGGATTGAAGCACTATTTCCATTTGATGAAATTGACTGATATTCACTGTCTATAACGTCTTCTAATCCACTTCTATAACAACCTCGAAGCCACAAAAGCATAGTGAATAAGACCTATGATGGAAATTGTATGACCAATTTCCCAGATGTCTTGGAGAATTGATTGACCAGATCGTCGAGCTGATCAAAGTTCACCGACTCCACAATAGGTTTTACCACGCCTCTTCGCACGAACTCGAGAGCTTCAAGTGTTTCAGTTCGTGTTCCAACTAATGTTCCCAAGAGTTTGATACCACGGTCAATAAGAGTCAGCGGATGCAGACTCATCGCTTGGTCTGGTGGAGGAATACCAACGCAGACCAGAGTACCAAACACTGCGACAAGATCAAGGGCGTTCTGATACGCTCGACCCGATCCTGCAGTGACAATAACGGCCTTGGCTCCAGCTTCATTAGGGGTAAGCTTCTTCAGTTCGGCCGGCGTATCACGTGATGCTCCATCAAAGTATGCGTCGGCTCCCATCTTGATGCATGACTCTTTTGCAGGCCCAATATCAACAGCCGCAACACGGAATCCCATGGCTTTTGCATACTGGATCCCCAAACCCCCAACGCCACCGCCAGCTCCAACTATAGCAACCCATTCTCCCGGTGTCGCTCCACAAGCCTTGAGTGCTTTGTATGCAGTAACGCCACCGCACAATGTTGGTGCGACCAGTTCATCGGGCAACTCCTTTGACTCAGGAATTGCCAGCACATAACGACTTGGTACAATGCAGTGCTCTGCAAAGGTTCCATCCCACTTCCGTCCTGAGTTCTGCTGTTCCAGACAACGGACCTCACCTCCGGGCTCACGACAACAATTGCATCGGCCACAGACGTCTCTCACCCAAGCAATACCAACTCGATTGCCAATCTTAACAGAGTCGGGATCAACTCCAGAGCCAACTTGTACAACGCGGCCCACGCCCTCATGGCCAAGCACCTCACGGCATGGACCGAGGTAACCACCTGCAAGAGCCATATCAGTGCCGCAGACACCAGTAGCAGAGAGCTTAACGAGCACTTCCCATGGCTGGAGTATCGGGATTGGAACTGAGTTGATCTTGAACTGAAAGCCTTCATTTGAGCGCTTCGTTATTGTTAGTCGTTGGCAAGTCAAACACTTGATAGCACGATTTCACTTACTGCCACAGCAGCTACCCGATGGTAGGGCCCCTCAGTTACCGCGTCTCCCATAATTCCGTGTTGCTACAGAGAGCAATTTGGGGCTTTGTGATTAGTGTAATACGTAAAGGGAAGCTGTCACTGGCCTGAGTTAGATATCGGCGACAGCGAAAGCTAATAATTTCAAGGAAGATGTGCGACTAACGACAGGTAAGATATTATTCCTCCTAGTCCCGGATGCCGCGAACAAATGCCGAAATGTCTCTCACTAGAAACCGAATGGCTGTGCCTTTGCGGGGTTTCGATATCTGGATCGAGACTAGATCGTGGGGTTGAGGGCGGGATGCCGATCTCTGTTGCGGGGGTGGCAGATTTCCCGCCTCCACGTGTTCATCAAAACGAGCTTTTAGTTGCATGGGCGCACCGAATCCTCCAGTTTGTTCAGGCTCATCTCTACTATCGACTGTGGACTCCGTGCCCCGTGACTTCTCATGCATTGAATCTTCTGGGTTGCATCGCCTGTCTCTCCAATTTGTACAGCCGCCCAAGTTCCCTAGCCTGGCCTGATGACCTCGGTCAACACCATGTCTGATAATCAGCCGCGACACTGCTGTCCTATCTGCTCTGCCGAGTTCACAAAGTCAGGTATGTCATTTGAGACCGAGGTGTTTGACGCCGTAGTGCTCACTAACAATGTTACATCAAGACCACCTCAATCGGCATTTCCTGTCGCGTAAGCTTGCTGCAACCTTCTCGCTTTAGGGTATCACTACTGAAGCAGCGAGGCTCAGACGCAGATCAGAGGTCTTACCAATGCCAATACTGCAGCCGTGGGTTCAATCGCCGGTTGGTCTATACTCAATTGTTCCTCTTAGGGTTTCAATAGCTAAAGGAAAGTTATCAGAGACGCACTCCTTCGTCACTGGAGAACATGTGACAACCGTCTCAAATCGGGTCTACTGCCTCCAGCCCTGGACCAGAAGAAGCGAGGGAGGCCAAGAAATGCCTGTGAAAGGTGCGTGAAATTGAAAAGGAGATGCAAGGGATCACAACCTTGCAAAGCTTGCGCCGAGCAGAATCAGGATTGCAATTATATCGAAACATCAAGGAAGGATGACTTCATATCTCCGCTGAAAGCGACAAAAGACAACAAAGGGCACGAGCTTCTATCAGGGCAGGACATTCAGGTCCAGGGTGGGTCACTATTCCTATCACAACATGACTGGATCTCGGACTCGACGCCGGTCACCTCATTTGATCCTGTCGTACTTGTGCAAACTCAACCGGGTTCCGAATTGGATGGCAATGCGAGTCTAGCGTCACAATATGGCTCATATTTACCTCAAGATGAATGGTCTGTCTCCCATTATAGCCCGTCGCTGTTGCTAGTGACACCAAAGCCGACCTTTCCTCGTATGCGTCTCCGCTTTCTTGCCAGACTTACTTCGTCCCATGGTCTGGCCAATTCATTTAACTGCAACAATATCTTTGCCGGCACAAAGACTCATTCCGGTCTTATACAGTATGATAGCCGGCCCTCCTTCGAATCAGTAGCCATTCCTGAAACCGCAGTCGCATCGCCTTGGGCCACTCCAGGCCAATGGCCGCATCCCCAGCAAGGGCTGACAGGACAACACTCCTTGGCAAACATATGTGAACAGATTGTCAGAGGTATCTCTCACGCATCATCTCAAGCATCGGAATCAAATTGGTCCAGCTCCCGGAAATTGTCTTGTTCACGATTCTTTTCTCCAAGAAATGTTGAGTTATTTTTGACTTTGTTCTTCCAAATCTGGCATCCAAACTGGCCAGTCTTCCACCGACCGACATTTGACCCCACTGTAAAGTCTCCCAAGTTAATTGTGGCTCTTTCACTGATCGGTGCCACCTTAAGCACTGAACGAAAGTACCGGGATCAAGCAATGATTTGGCTAGAAACAGCCGAGAACTGGATCTTCCAGGACCCGAATTTCAGCGAAGCCAATCTTGCTCAAACAGACGATGACGGCCAGGATTCTGAAGTTCGTCAGCGCCTTGACATATTGCAGGCTGCTTATGGTATCCTTCTGCTCATGAACTGGGAGGGTGACACAAAAATGAGACTCAGAGCAAGGAGAACACGGTTTCCTGATATCGTCCTCGTTTCCCGCACCCTGTATACCTTCGCGGTACCTGGAACGAGCGAGGAAGAGTCCTTTGCTCCACGCAGCCTCTGCGACCACTGGAAATCATTCGGATTACGAGAGGAGTTAATCCGTACCCTCTTATATACCTTCCTTCTTGACTCTGCATTCGTTATCTTCTACGATATGAGTCCCCGAATGGTTATTAACGAACTACAATTCGGCCTCGCAGCTGCAGATGAACACTTTAATGCTCCAGATGCCGAGACATGGTTCGTGTGCACTCAAGCTGCCGCACAGAGGTCACTGGCGTGCAGCCAGATCACGCTGTCTCAGGCCATTACCATGATTATGGGTGAGGACTTTGATACTAGTCGATGGGAGGTCTTCGAGGCAATAAGCCCATTGAATTTGTTTTCTATTGCTAGTGGTAAGTTGTATGGCAATGAACTAACAACGGCCTTGCTGAAACATTCCAGCCTTCCACAATCTCATATACCATCACCAGAATGGACCAGACCCAAGGTCAAGATCCTTACCTATCGCACGAGGGCTGAGGAAATGGTTTCGGGTCTGGTCTAGCCATAACTTATTCTCAACCCCCGGCAACTATGTCTCCGTAGAATCTAACGAGTCTCCAACAAAATTCGGATTCTTTCTTCACGCAGATGAGTATTGGTGCCTCGCCAATCTGTTCTGCAGCCAATTGGAACGCGGTGTCAACCCACACCAGTCTTTTGGCCAGACTCATTCCCAGCGATCTGGAGGATTATCAGATATGGGCAACATACATAGCTTGATCCTTCGCTTCCAGGATGCAGATCTTGGAGAGATAGTTCTATCTTGAACGAATCATTTATTCTTCTTTTCCAGCCTCTTTCGCTCGTCGGTGTTATGAAGCCAGTCCAACCAAGGCATCCCTCCAAAGTGGACGTCAAAACGCTCATGATGACGGTCATGACGATAGGCTGCACCTCCAAAGAAGTCGAAGCCACTATGAACAGTCGCAGTCTCAATAAGCTGCCAAGCGACAAAAGCCCACATGGTCAGGATGTGAGTTCTAAGCAGCATGGGTGGAAGAACAATAGGGATCGTGTTGGCTACAATATGCTCGACGGGATGGGCATACTGCGAGGCGAAGGCGACTGGTGCTGTGAACTTGTGGTGGATTTTGTGGATGCGACGATAGAGGTATGGTACGTGAAACAGTCGATGGGAATAGTAGAAGAGAATCTCTCGGGCAACTAAGCAGATGGCAAATTCGCTCACGAAACTCTTTGCAGAGGGCAGTGATGCTGTGACCTGGAATGTTGATGGCATATTCCGCTGTGTCGCCAGAAACGCTAGGGATAGTTGCAGTCCAATGACCATGAACTGATTCCTCAAAGATATCAGAACAGAGTCTAATATCTCAGAGGGTTTGGGCTGTTTTGGTGGAGGTTGTATCTTGTGTCTCGCTGCAAAACATGGGGCAACATGATCAAGGAGAACGAAAACGGCTGACGGAATCCACCAGAAGACGGTCTGGACAAGACAGCTGCCCACGAACTCGATCGTAAAGGGATCATAGGTAGCGACTATGTTGGCCCAGAGTTGAGACATTTTGAATCTGGCTTTGGTAGTTGATTGATCATTGAGCTGAAGGATCATGAGATTGAGAGGTAGATATACTTTGCTCAACGACTAACTCAATCGAGGAGGAGCAAATAAGAGGCGCTCTGTTACCCCGCAATCTTTGAAGTCTAGTACTCATAAGGAAGTCGTCTCAAGAGCCTCTGTTTTTACTTTACCTTTCTAAGTCTAACCCGTACAGTTTCACGCGGAGCCTCGGTTGGCTTGAGTGGCGTCATGGTCCATATGGCGATCCACATGAATTATCCTGACCCTGCCCGAGGCTCCGTTTCGCAACCGGAGGAACTATTGGTAATAACATGAACGGTCATTGGTAAAATCTGTGTAGTCTCGAACAGACAGGCCGCTATATAAGAGTCGTGGCATGCTGATCGGGGCCCGCGGGTCTTATATCTTGATACATAACCACTCCGACGGAGTCACAAGTACATGACTTTCGGCCACTTCAGCGCCTTTGTGGTCCCGAATGCCTCCCGATCTACTGTACTGTCTCCAGGAAGCGCCTGTGATATTCCGGCAGCTATTAACACCAGCCAGGTTTATGATGCCCACTCGGCCTTCGACCGCCCTCTTCGTCCGGTAGGAACATCCCAACCAATACTCGACTTCTCAAACTTGAATGCCGGTGCCAGCACTTTGAAGTCCTCATCCAATCCGTATTCCTTGCCACTCATGTCCCAGAAGTACTCAGGATGCTTGAATATTTCTGGGCGAATCTTCTGCAGCGACTGATGTGTCTTTCCAACAAGCGCACTCATATCATCGTAATGGCGAGGGCTAAACTGCGGGTCACGATTTCTAAGAGCCTTTTGCTGGTCCGCAGAGTATGAGCCGAGACGATAATACCAGATGTTGTACTGCGTGAGGCTAATGTCGATGTCAAAGGTGACGTCTTCTTGGGTGCGGGCTAATAATGCTTGGATGGCAGCCGCGGCTCCGACTAATCCAGTCTGATAGTCCGAGTTGGCTAGACCAATGTCAGAAGTGAGATTTTGAGATGTAATATCACGGTGAACTTACGGAACAGTGGGACAACAGCCTCGTCGAGACCAAGAAACCTGCCCTGCAAGTATGACAGTCCTACCAAACAATCGCTAATCTGCTGCCACCCCGAGCGGTAAGACAGCGGCCCTTTGAATCCATAACAATTCTCCCTCATATAGATCAGACTTGGGCTCAACTCGCGCAAAGACTTGGAGTCGAAACCCAGCTTCGCCAAAGCACCAGGACGGTATCCATCAACAAGAACATCAGCAGCTTTGATAAGCTCAGAAAGCGTTTGTCGCCCCTCAATGGTCTTAAGATCGATGTCAACGTCTCTCTTGCCCGTCTGAAGATCCGGCATTGTTGCCGGATGCTCTGGTAACCTGCTGCAGGAGACACGGATGACATCGGCGCCAAGAACACTGAGGATCTTGGATACTGCCGGAGCTGCGATGACACGAGACAGGTCCAAGACTCTGATGCCAGCAAGTGGACTATAGCGATCAGTGTCTTTGGCTTCGGGCCAAGTCTTCTTCGGTGCCGGCACACGAGTCGATGTCCACAAGGGTTCTTCCGACATGATCTTACCATGCTCGCTTGCGAAGAACTCATCAGGCGTATAGCAAATTACACCAGCTTGCTTGAACTTCTCGTTGGCTACCTTTTCGATGTCACGAGAATCCCATTGTGCAACCTTTTTGGTATAGATCTCGAAGGCTTCTTCAGTGCTGACGTCAGTGTCCTCAACACCCAACATCTCCATCGTGGGCAAAGAATTCATAGATCCATGCAGATGATAGCATCTTCCATCTTTGGTGCGATAAACATTTGTTGCATATCGCCTGATTGGCTTGCTCATCTGATGGAGGTCCATCTTGGCAAGCTCTGCTAGCATTTTGCTGCTCTGCATAAAGTGCTTGCCACCAATGGTGGGTAGTAGCACTGATTCAAGGAAAAGGGTTGCAAGGTCTGTGTTGATTTCAACATTCTGGTAGTTGATCCCATAGCGCTCGGCTACGACCACATTTGCAGCTGTAGCCACGAGGGCATTGAGGGCCGCGCTCGACTCCGTGATCTTGAGAGGTGTGAGAATGAAAGGTTGATCATCTTCTCCCACAAACTTGACTTTCTCGGCGGCTTTGACGAAAGAGTCTGGAAGGTGTAATCTAGGATCTTGAAGGAGAACTTTATTTAGAATTCGAGCAGCTTCCGTAAAAATGGAGTAATTAGACATGGTGTCGACAGATTAAAGTCGATTGCTGGGAGGGATGTTATAGTTGCAAGGATTGGAATAAGCTCAAGGTTGCTGCAGGTCAAGGGAGCAGGTGTTCTCAATGATACGTCTAACGTTGCAACCGTGAATTTAAGTAATCCTCTCGGCTAAGTCAACCCGAATATTGCTTCCACTGTCTTTCAAGTCAATAATGTCTTTGCGATACTTAGTGGGTCTCTCCGGAGTTCTTAGGCTTGGTTTGACTTCCGGAGTTTTGCACCACCGGAGTTCTGGTAGCGGACTTCGGGACACGGCCAATTGTTACACAGGGACAATGAAATTACCAATATAGAACGAGTGACTGGCATACTCAGTTGTGGAGTACTGGTTGCCGGTTGTCTCGGGTCTGGACTTTTGAATCACAACATCCGAAATTGCGGGGTGATGTAAAGATAGCTTATAGTTACTCAACGCCTCTCTGGATCAGGACTTGGTGGTTATGCAACACAACACACTACACCGTACTTCCTCGTGCCAGTAGTTCAGAGACACAAAATCATCATGGCTTCTAATAACGGATGGCGCGTTGGAGAATTCGGCAGCAGGCCTGTACGAGTGGCTAATTGTTCCGGTTACCATGGTAAGACAAGTCATCCACCAACAAGACATGGCTGACCGATAATCTCATAGGAGATCCCGCCATTGAGATGTACAAACAGGCTACGTTGGGTAATGTCGACTTTATAACTGGCGACTATCTCGCTGGTAAGCATGGGGTCTTGAAACTTGGAGGGGCTGTATGGCTTACAAGAATCAGAGGTGAACATGGCCAATAATGCGGAAGCATATTCGAAAGGACAACATCCAGGTTACGAGGCTACTGCATTGAAAGGTCTTGAACTTTCGATCGATGCCATCGCCGGCAAGCGTATCAAGGTCGCCATCAACGGTGGAGCACTTAATCCTGAAGGTCTCGCTGTGAAAATAGCAGCTTTGGTAAGACTTTTTCTGAGCTTTTGCATTTGATGCCTCGAACTAAACGGTTGCCAGGTTGCCGAAAAAGGTTATGATCTCAAGGTAACCTATGTTTCCGGTGATAACGTGCTTCCCAAGCTCGGTAAACACATGCCACGAAACAGAGAAAACGCGTTGGCTCATCTTGATTCTCTGAATAACCATGTCACCCTGACTCCTGAGACTTACATATTCGCCAAAGGTGGCGATGAACCTCGAGAAATAGTGTCTGCCAATGCTTATCTCGGTGCTCACGCCATATATGAAGCATTTCAACAGGGTGCCGACATCATCATATGCGGCCGAGCATCTGATGCCAGCCCCGTCATCGCCTGCGCATGGTACTGGTGGTCGTGGAGCAACACCAACTACGGTGAACTGGCTGGTGCCTTAGTCGCAGGACACTTGATTGAATGCTCAGCCTATGTCACCGGCGGTAACTTTGCTGGCTTTGACGCTTTTGATCTTGAGAACTTTGTCGACCCTGGTTTCCCGATTGCTGAGATTGCACAAGATGGCTCTTGTGTCATCACAAAGCATGAGGGTACCGGCGGTATGGTCACTGTTGATACATGCAAGTCCCAGTTGGTGTATGAGTTGCAGGGTGATGTGTACATTAACAGTGATGTGAAAGCCTACCTGGACGATATTGAGATGGACCAAGTTGGCCAAGACAGGTATGCAAGGTCTCAAGTCTTACCAGCGTCGCTAACTTGATTAAAGAGTTCGCGTTCACGGAGTTCGAGGTGCGCCACCGCCAGATACCACGAAACTCGCACTCTTTTACAAAGGAGGCTACGAAATGCAGGCTTTGTTCAACGCAACGGGTCACAATTCTGAACAAAAGTTTGCGCTTCTCGAAAAACAAGTCCGTTTTCATCTTGGCGAGGAGAAGCTCAGTCACCTCGACTTTCTCGAGTTTCAGAGAATTGGCGTGCCGGCTGTGAACCCCGCCAACCAAAACAGTGGTACTGTCTATCTCCGTATCTTTGCTCAGTCAACGAAAGCAGAAGCTCTCCAGGCAATTATGATGGCCATTGGAAACATCTCATTGAAGCATTACTCAGGTCGGTCAATCCGACAAGTAGAAATAATGTCAGGGTCACTAACTTTGTTTGTAGGTTTTCACAGCTCTTTAGATTTTCGCTCTGCTATGCCTCGTCCATACCTGGCATATTATCCAGCTCTGTGGCAGCAAGCCAAACTTGAAGAAAAGTTCCATTTTGTGGATGGAACTGGCACAACGAAATCTTTCAAGACTACACCTCCTCCACGGTTTGAGATTATGGAAGAAAGGGCGTCTTATGACACCAAATCACCAATGGCTCTTGGCGGTGGAGTTATTGAGGTGCGATTGGGCAGTATCGCCCTAGGTCGTTCTGGAGACAAGGGGGCCAATTTGAATTTTGGGTTGTTTGTTGACACGCAAGCCAAGTGGGACTGGCTGCGCTCATACATGTCTCGAGCCAAGGTACAGGAGCTTTTGGGAGAAGACTGGCGTCCAGAATTTTCCATTGAGCGTGTTGAGTTTCCCAAGATCTTTGCTGTGCACTTTGTTGTATATGGTATCCTCGGCCGTGGAGTGAGTAGCTCAAAGCGGCTTGATGGGTTTGGAAAGGGGTTTATTGATTACTTTAGGGATAAGGTTGTTGAAGCACCTGCCTCTATCTTGCAAAGCAGCCATATCTAGACCTTGAAGCAATCTATAAATCAATCTACACCATGTCTGAAATCCAATTCACCATGGTATTGCGCTGTGCCCGTTCCAGACTTCTCTTATCGACGGTCCTAGTCGCATAAACAGATATTATCTCATGTTCTTCACACGCCCTCGCTTTCTCACACACTATACCCTCTGTAATGGGACTCACATATTCCGTACAGGCAACCCATTGTCTCGTCTGGTGGACCCGTCCGGTCGGAGTTTTGGGCGCGCTATGACACGAAAGTCTCGGAGTTTTGCGCACTAACGAACAGGAGCCTCGGCACAAAACAAGGCCTATCACAATTAAAGTTTATAGTGGTCATGGGTCGTGAAATGCGTATTCCATCCCATCCCCTCACCGGAATTCTCGTATGTTGACTTTCTAAACTCCGAAGAATGAATAGCCGGGGCGACCGTCGACGTCGCCTTGCAAAGGTACCTATTATTCACCATGTCAGAGTAGGATTCAGGTATTGATTAATTCTGTGGTGTCAGGCATGCGATCATTGTCGCAAAGGCAAAGTCCGATGCGATGGAGTCCGGCCAGTTTGCGGACGTTGTCACGGTTGCGGAAATAACTGCCATTATGCAGATGTTGACAAGCCCGATCCACGTCAACGACGATCGAAGATATCATCTCGAAATTCTACAGGTGACTCAATTGAGGTGGAGGGTTTTGAAGGAGCCGATGCTTATTCATCCTTGTTGTCAGACTCTGCAGTCGTCCAAACAGTCGCTCATCCTCAGTTACATCTTGATGCCCATCATGAGTTTCACAGCTTCACGGAGTCAAGCCCCTGTCAGACCTTGACAGCAACAGATACAAGCCCTCGGGACACGTTCGTTGGTGGCAATGGAGATATGCGCTACTTTGGTAGGTTTGCATAAGCACTTTAACCATTCATGAGCTTATTCAATGTGTCGACAGGTCCGCCTTCAGGCATATCCCTGGTGTCAACGACCACTCCACACAAGTCAGGGCATCATACACCAGAGTCCTGGTCCAAATGGACACACCCATCTATCGAGCCCTTGTTCACAAAGCGGGTCATGAAGCCTCTTCCATCTTGGACTGAAGCATTCTCCCTCGTCAGTGAATTCTTCACTCATGAACACCAAATCTTCCCATGCTTCAATGCACCGGCATTTATGTGTCTACTAGGCCAACAGTATTCAGGTGCATGCACTGAGAGTCCGGCGTGGTGGGTCTCACTCAACTCTGTACTTGCAATCGCACAGCGTCGTCGGGCGGAGGCAGCTCAATCGGCAGAAGCGGAGGATCTCGCCTGGGCCTATGCATCAAATGCCCTTGCAGGGACATGGGATGTTCTCATGCGTAGTACACAGTTGTCTTCTGTTCAAGCTCTGCTAGCCATTGCCTGGTTCTTCATTGGAACACCAAACTCGCAGCCCAGCTTCATGCTCGTTGGCTGCGCTGTGCGTCTTGCACACTCAATAGGTATACATGTCGAGACCCAGGATCCGTCTGCTAGTCCAGCAGAAGCAAATATGAGAAAGAAGGTATTTTGGATCGCGATTTGCCTAGACCGGGAACTGTGTCTCCGAACTGGAAGGCCCCCTTGTCATGATCTCAACGCTGCCTACGTTGACCCACCAATGGGTTCCTTGGACGAAACGGAAATAATCAAGACGGTTGATGGGCATGAACTGAACCTGTTCAAAGGTCAGATAGAACTGGCCGTTATACAGGGCGCGATTTATCGAGATCTCCATTCAGGCAAAGCTCCACCGAATTGCATTGCAGATTCTGTGGCGGACCTACTGCAAAAGCTGGAGAATTGGCGCACTGAATTTGCACCGTCTCTTACTCATGATTCTGCTGCGAGGTGCGAGCATCATGGGCTGATGCGGCTGTACTTTTCCTACTACAATGCCGTCATCGTTGTGAGTCGCGCACACAGCCTAACTTACTGGGTATCGCCAAATCACCCAGCAGCTTCAGTCCTCCCTTCAAAGATGAGAGACTCCATAGAGAATTGTCTCAACGCGTCCCGATGCATCATTGAGTTAAGCAAGCTCATACCAGTCACATGGAAGAGCTTTCACTGGTAAGTTCTATCAGGTCAGAGCTCCGATTAATATCTAATTGGCTGAAGGGATATTACTTCAATACCAATGAGTGCTGTCGTTATTCTCTGTATCATGGCTATTCGGAATCCTATGAACGAGTTTGCGATAAATGACATGCGCTCGGTTAATGACGTCATGCATATTTTTAAAACACTAGACGAGGCGTACGGCAATACCTACTTGACCCAAGTCCAAAAGGTCTGCCAAGAACTATACAGAAAGGCTCACTACGCCGTTCAATCTTCAAATGCACAATCAGTTGAGTCTATTAATGTCGAGACTCCTGCTCTTCAAGTCAACCAGCAGGAAAGTCACCAGATACATGGTACCGATAACATGTTTGGGTTCAATTTGGACGCCTTTGAGCACACAATGCCTTATCCACTTCCGATGGTTTGGGACTTAGATACATCCCTGTGGACTTCAATTATATAGCCCTAATTTAAATGCTATCTATTACATGATAACGTTGCTATTGAGTCCTGGTGGATTTCAATTACAGAGTTAGACATTTTAACACAAAGAAATCCTTAAGATTTAGTGTCAAATAGAAATCCTCAACAGTCACTAAATTAGACAGCAAAACAGTTCCGTTCATGCTCAGGGATAAGCCAGAAGATAAAGACTCACCTCTCGAGGCTCTTAGGCATTGGATTTTATTGTTTGCAAGACATAAGGCTTGCATTCTAACAATTTATATAGCATTACCGGGTAGGTCTATTATAAAACCAATTAGATTCGCCAACCTGAGAGTTCCACCTACCTCAAGCGCGACGCGACGATTGGCTGTAGTCTGACAAAAAGGAGCTACGCTAACGTAAAATTGGCTGGTGACGAATGGTATCAGTTATCTAAGACCCATACAGCTGACTGAATCTGCGCGTTTCTTTTACGTGTTTCAGACGTTCAAGAGCGGAAAAGCGGCAATGCCGGGTTGCAGATCAAAGGCTGAAGTTGCCAATTATAAAGCAGATTGAGTGTATACAGTAGTATCTGGAAGCGAGACGTGGGCAATTTATTAAATTCTAAAATGGTCTTATTCAGGTAATTAGAAGCTATTTCAATCGCCAGTGACAAAACCCGATGTCGATATTCAACGCGATGACATGACGAAGAGCTGTCATGACCATTCTTCGCTGTATTCCCGGTTAACCCGGCCGGAAGTTGCGTGCCGGAATCAGTCTCGGCACAAAATCCCGGGTTTAGCTTTGAGCTAGACCTTGGTGGCGGAGCACAAGCTACATGCTGTCACATAGCCAAGAGCTCTATTTCCAAGGTACTGCGTAGCCACTTAAATCAGGAATTCTGCGCAAAGATACGTAAGCCTAGGTAATATCACCTCCACTATCCAGGGAATAAAACCAAAGCTGGGTAGGAAACGGGAAGTATAGCTTGGAGGAGTGTGTAACCTTGACTAAATGACGTTTGAACAATTGGGCTTGATAAATAGTTCTGACGAGGCCATGACCATCAGCAAGTGACTCTGCCCGTTTATTTGTTTATTTGCATGTTAAAAAAATCATCATCTGTGAAAATGGTTTCGCAACACGTCTACGACTTATGCCAAGGAAAAGAAACAGTAAGCTCTGTCTTGGCAAATGATCCAAGCCAGACACCAGGAAATGCCATCAAGAAGCTATACGGTCATCACGAGCATGGACTACATCACAAGATCTCAGCCAGGGAAGACACAGAGAAGAGCGAAGATGCCATCGAAGCAGCCCTCCACTGCGGTCGTTGGGGCCCGACGACCCCAAGTCCGTTGTTTCTCCAAGCATTCGCCGACTCGCTCCAATGCCTCAATGAAGACCCACTGGCAGGTGTCGTGTCGCCGCCGTTGATGGGCTCTCATGGAACTATGCCACTCACAGTCATTGCACCCCTTGCAGATGTCATGCGACACTGCTCGAATCTCATCGTGCGGGCAGAGAAGGAAGTTTTCTTCATCACATGTTCCTGGGCACCATCAGTAGCCCAAGCTCTAATCAAGGATTCTCTAATCGAACTCTCGAAACGAGCCGGAAAGACAGGGAGACGAGTGGTTGCTAAGATCATGTATGACAAGCCTGGACCATGCAATGCTATAAATCCACATCAGTTTGTCAAACCAAAGTCGTACACCTCAAAAGCCATCGACTTACCTTCACCCGAAGAAATACCAAATGTCGACCTGGAGGTAGTCAGCCTACATCGAATATTCTTAGGCACTCTGCATGCCAAGTTCTGCGTCGTGGATCGCAAGATCGCTGCCGTTATGAGTAACAACACCGAAGACAACGATAACCTGGAGATGATGGTCCATGTCGAAGGGCCAATAGTTGATAGCATATACGATACTGCTCTGATAACCTGGCAAAATGCCCTTCACCCAGAACTTCCATCTCTCCAGACACCTGCAACAGAGGGTGGTTTGCATAGCTCTACTGATAGTTCCACAACGAGGGTTAACGAAGTCTCGCATCTAGAAGACTTTACCACTATACAAGCTGATAATGAGCAACCCCTACCGGAGCATTTCCCAGATCGCCCTCACTACGATGACGACATAGAGGGAGAGGTCAGGCGTATGCAGTCATGTTATGCCCTGAAAGAGGGTGAATCGCGTCTGCAAGCAGCAAATCGTCAGCTGAACCTTGCAGTTGAGCATCCAATCAAGCCTACGGGACCTGAGATCGACGCAGGAGATGAAATGACCCCTTACATCTTGACAATTGGTGATGGGAAGCCTGTTCCCATGGCGCTTGTATCTCGACCGCCATACGGAGCTATCGACTCGAAGAGCGTTCATGTGCCCCAGAACGAAGCTTGGCTATCGTTGATCAGGAATGCCAAACACAACATCTTCATTCAGACGCCAGATCTCAATGCTGCTCCATTGATTCCAGCCCTCAAGGAAGCGCTGAGGAGAGGAGTAGAAGTCACATACTATGTGTGTTTTGGCTACAACGATCCAGGAGAAATGATCCCCGGGCAAGGCGGAACAAATGACCAAATTGCCCAAAACCTCGTCTCATCCCTCACCAAAGACAGTCCTGAGCGCAAGCTGTTACACATATACAACTACGTCGGAAAGGACCAAGACCATCCCATCCACCACTCCTTCAAAGCTAGGTCCTGCCATATCAAGCTTCTGATCGTCGATGGCAGTGTCGGAATACAAGGAAGTGGTAACCAAGACACTCAGTCCTGGTTTCACAGTCAGGAGATTAATCTCATGGTCGACAGTGTGGAGATATGTCAGAAATGGAGAGAATGTATTGATAGGAACCAGAACACAAAGAGGTTTGGCAAGGTTGCTGAAGATGGCATTTGGAGGGATGCTGAGGGGAAGCCTGGAAAAGGGTACATGGGAAATCCAGGGACTGCTATGGGCTTGGTTAAAGGTGTTTATGGTATGGTAATGAAGATGAAAGGTGCAGGGGGCTTCTAGGAAATGTTTACGCGAATTGCAATATTTATATAATACGTGATCTTATGCCTGACGTCACTTTGGAAGGATTCGCAAAATGCTAATTGAGGATGGGTTTATTTGTTATGCCAAGGAAGAAAAAAAGGCTGTAAGGAGTTTTAATACACAGTAAAACGGGCACGTCACTCCATAGTCTACGAACATATCTTGAGTTTCAGTGAATGCTTGGCTGATAGCAGAACCCGCATTTATTTGTGCAACGGCCAGTGACTCATGTCAACTCTTGCCCCTGCTTACAGCAACCAATCACCGAATCTTATGCTCTGCATCAATTGGCGATGATCGCTGACCCCGCCGCTTATAAGAGACGTCATTTCTTATGTATCCGTTTCTCTCTGCTTGAATATTACTCCTGCTACTACATCGAAAATGTCATCCGCAGTGGACATTCAATCACTCCCTTCCGAGGTTCTAAGTAACATTCTTTTCCTCGTGCGCAACGAGAGAAATGGCCGAGGATCCATTAAAGAGTGTCGCTTGGTTTCACACTGCTTTAACAATGCTGCATCGCCATTTCTCCTTACCGAAGTTTCCGTTAGCCTTACCTCGAAATCTTTCACTCGCTTAGAAAATATTTGCCGTCATCCCATCTTCAGCAAGTCAGTGCAAAGCGTCAGCGTAGTCACGTCTTACTACGAAACCGAGTTGGCCAGCAACAGACCACTGTTCATGCTCGAGGCCAAGGCCAGGCTGCTTCGACACGTAGAAACCATGGAACGATCGAGATACTACCGGAGTAAATATCCTCACACGCAAGAACAATTTCGGTGGCTGTCAGATATGGCTTGGGGAACAGAACCTGAATTTGAACAACTTTTCAGTGACCAAGTTGACGAAGAATCACCAACACCTACCCAGAGGCTATTCCTCAAGCTCTACGATCTCTACAAGGAACTGCACAATGACCAAGAACAGCTTCGAGAGGGCCAAAAGCACATCGCCCGGTTATGCGCCGCTTTAAGTTCCTTATCCAACCTGGTATCCTTGGAGCTGATTGATGTCAGAAATAATGGAGGCCTTGAGTACTTGGATGCTGCTGACTTTGTCCATACTGGATATGATCACACAATACTGCAACACTTCAGCCCTATCTTGCGCAAGTCAAGGTGGTGTGGCTCTTTCCATACAATTCGCACTGCGACCCCACCCGTCGAGATGATCGGGACATTGTGCTCTGAACTTGCAGACAAAGGCCTGAGACCTAAGATAATTTGTCTCCGCTTGGTCCCTCCGCCTAGCATGCAAGCCTGGAAACCATCGCTATTGCAGCAGAGTGGACTAAAGAACCTGGTCTCTGAAACCACGAAACTAACATTATATGTGGATTTCCAGGCTCGGAGCTTTGAGCTTAAGGAAAATCCAAGGCCCGAGATGCTTGTACTTTGCTCTCTTACTCAGTCATTTTTAAGCGCTTCTCGTCTCGAGGATCTGCATGTTGAGTTTATTGGCTATCCTCCACTCAATAGGAGGCCAACTGTCTCTTTGGATGATATCCTGCCTGCCAACGTTTTATGGCCGCGGCTTCGGTCTCTGAGCCTACACAATCAACCTTTCACAGTAAAGGAGATGAGGACCTTGGCCACTCGACACTCGGAGGCTCTGCGGAACTTGGACTTGCAAGCTTGCTGGTTGCTCGAAGGCAGCTGGGATGATATTGAGGATGTTGTTGAAAGCCAACGGGACCTGGATAAAAGTAGTATAAAATATCCATCAGGTGGAAGCTAGAGCTAGACTACTAAATAGATACTCCCTGCTATACCACTCACTTGCGTTGGGATTAGTTCGATCCGGCTACTTATGGATATCTGGCATAATCTATTTTGTTTACATTCTGGACCTTGTAATATCTACCTCTCTTGATAGGATACTTAATATGCAAGGTTATATAACAATCTTTTTTTAAATAAAAAGTCCAACGCAAGAGCGACATCCATCTACTTTAGTATCTATAAGCAGAAGGGGTCCATGACCTTATCATCGAGAGCTGGTTTAAATCTTGGCCTGGGTTGTCTCTTTGGCCAGTTGTGCACGGAACTGCTTGGTCAATTGCCTAACCGCCAAGTCTAACAGAACATCCTCGCTTCCTCCAGGAATCCTGGCTCCGGGAACTTCTCGATAAATCTCTATGTCGTCGTATTAGCTCTCTGCCTCGGTGTAAGTGTATCTGCTGATTGACTTACTCTCGGCAATCTCACCCTTGCCCGTACGCGTATATCCGTTGCCGCCGAACAATAGAACAGCGCATCTTGCACACTCGTCAAGAACAATGCCAGCGTTGGCTTTGCACAGAGCGGTAAGACCACCGAGTTCTTGGTCCGCTGTTTCCTTAGGCATCTTGGAGAGCTGGTATGCGAATGATTCTACCCAGGACCATTGCGATTCCAGGATTGCACCACATTTAGCCAGTCGGTGACGTACCACGGGTTGTTCTATGAGGGTCTTGACAAAGTCAGCTGTGAACTCCATCTATTCCATCTTCCGAACCTACCTTGTTGAATGCCTTGCGCTGAAGACAATATGCGAAGGCACTGCTCAGGGCAACTCGAGCCTGACGGGTGACACCAACAGAGATGAACATACGCTCGTGGTTAAAGTTGTGCATGATGTACTTCATGCCATCGTTCTCACGCCCGATCAGGTTTTCCCGTGGGACTCTCACATCATCAAGTTCGATGAAGGAAGTACCAGCCACAATCTGCCCTGCAACTTTGAGTCGTCTCCTTGTCACGCCAGGATGGTCTTTGAGTGGGACCAAGATTAAAGAAATGCCTTTTCCTCCAGAGTTTTCCTCACCAGTTCGGACTGCCATGCTAGCATAGTCTGCCATCATCCCATTGGTAATCCACTTTTTGGTCCCGTTAATGATATATTCGTTGCCACTCAGAGTAGCTGTCGTGGTGATGTTGGCGACGTCAGAGCCAGCACTATAGATGTGATCAGCAAAGCTCCCATTGAGTGATATCTTGAACCCACTCTGGCTCCGTGATAGCAATACAGATTCTCTTTCGCCCGCTCAAGAGATCAGGGAGAAATCTTTCCTGTAGCTGAGGGTCTGCATAATGCAACAGAGGGGGGATACCAAAAGCAACGCCAGTGGTGATGGAGCCAGGTGGTCCAGCAAGGCCGGAGCGGCTCATCTAGTGTTCAATACAGTCAGCATCGCGATTGATAATGCACCCGTGTAGCGCCATACCTCATCTGCATATATCATCGTATGCAAGGTGTCCCATTCCTCCACAGGTACCTGGCCGGGCATGTGAGTTATGCCTAGCTTTCGAAGCCATTGTACAGGTAAAGGCGCTGGCAAAGACGGCAGGATAAAGTTACCCTTTGCAAAGACCTCGAATAGGTTAGATGGAACTTCCTCTGCTGTTTCCCAGTCCAGGGCATTCTTGTTGAGGTTCTCATCGACGAATTCGCGACAAGCAGCCTGGAACCTGCGATGTGACGCGTTGAAGTACGGCGAAGGGGCGCCTCTGAGCCATGGCGGGTCGGCGAAGGGGACTTGGTGAACGGTAGGAGGCATTTTGGAGTTGGTTTTGAAGACACCAAGAGTTTTACAGCAGTTATGATAAGCTATATTAATGGATTGTAGTTGCACCCATATATAATAAATAGCATTCCAAGGCTTCCAACCTCAGCGGCGGGGGTTTCCCAATTAGGAAACATCCTCGGCATATAATCGTCTGGACTACCCCAAGCCAGCCGAGGCATTTTCCCACCCACTCAAGTGTCTCATTCCGGGTCTGATCATCATGGACGCGACAAATGTCAAAGCGTAGACCAGGACCGAGAGTCATTTCAATTAATGCTTCTTAAATGGCGTTTTGGCATTTGTTAGTGTCTCGACTCCAATAAATAGTGGAGGCTCACTAATACCCGCTGGACGCTGAGACAATAACTCCTTCTTAGTATAAGACATTTTGTGACCCAAATTAAAAGCCAGTGCATTGTAAGCAGGCTCCAACACTGCGGAAGTTAGCGCTAGTTCAGATTCTCAATGCTGGTATAGACACTAACTTGGATTCATAGTGTCGGGAATAGTGCCATTGCACAGCCACTTAGGAACGGGCTTCTGTTTTGAATCCAGTGCAGTATGTAACTCGAGGGCCGCCTTAACACGCGCACCAACGTCTGTGGATCTCCACACGTCCATACCTTGGATACGCATGGTCTCGGCGATGTGAGAGATGGATGAGATGCCAAAGCTGGTGTGGGCAAAATCTCGGCAAGTCTCCTGCGTGATGCCACTAATTGGGAAGGTTTGTTGGTTTTGCCAATATTTGATAATCTCCGCGGTGGTATTGATCCGACCACGGCCTTGCACGGGATACTCCCCATCAGAGGTCAGGTAGATATACGCGGGAACCCGGCTGGAGAATAACCCCAAGGACTTTTCGTATAGAGCTGCATCTTCAAGGAAAACGGCAGCCCCTATGCAAGACTCGATCATCACTACGAGCATCAGCAGATCCGTAGTGCGGTAATACAGAAGAAGTGAACCCACCTAGTTCCCAGTTTCCATTCTTCTGTGGGGCGCCGTCCTCGATGAGGGGGATGTAGGCGTGTCGCAGCATGTCAGAGAACCTCTTGATACTCTTCTTGGACCAGTGTTTATAGCTCGAGCGCATGATTTCGCCTGCACGAACCCAATTAGCGGCCGACCAGGCCGCCTGCAGTAGTGCGTTGCTGTTGTTGTGACCTTGTATCGTGCTAGACCAGGCATCCATATAATAGACGGATTTTTCAGCATAGTGCTTTTCCTTCGTAATCCACCATGCCAATGCGTTCACGTATGCCGCCATGGAATCCTCGCGCTCTGGATAACAACCAATGTTCGGCGTTGATGTCGGTCCGCACTCGACCGTCTCATATGGCTCAGCCGTTCGCGTGGGCGAGATATATGACATGTTAAGCATGGAATCCAATGCCTCTATCCAAGGATTCTCCCTAGCCTTGATTCTCTGGGTAATGTAGTCGAGCTGCGGCCCGGAAACGAAAACGCCTGGATGAACCCATGTCTTGGGCGCGTTGGTTGGAATGGGACGATAAGGAGAAGCGTTAGTATTACTGGCCGCGTGCACAGGTTTAATGGCAAAAGAAGCTTCTAAACCAAGGATCAGGAATTGAAGCTTCATTTTGTCGGTGAAAGTAAAAATAATTTACTCTTCTGCTAGATTGGTGGATGATAGCTGTTTTACCCCTCATTAGAGTCAGATTTTATTTTTAGAATAACAGTTTCCACCAATAATGTCTTTTTTTTAAGACCTTCCACCAATTAACTAGCCTTTGTTCTTTTCAATCACACCTCAGTTCTGGCTCTTGAGTATGTTACTTATTGAAATACAATTCACAGTAAAACAACCACTCCTATTTTCCGTAAAGATTTACAAAGCAAATTTTAAGGTGAAAGTCAGTTTTAACTATAGAAATTAAGTCAAATAGAGTAAAATCCCTTTCTGTTCCAGAATGCAATATACCGCTTAATTATGTCCGGGCTCAGTGCAATATAATAAATCCCACTCTCCGCCAGAGCCTTGATAGCATTCCTCGAGTCATAGATCGGAGAGTGCTGGCTCACCTCAAGTCTTGTAAAATTGCCCAAGACCTTTTCTTCCAGCAGCGGCATAACAGGTGCAAGAGGATCCTCAGGGAGCATCTTTTCAGACAGTTGTGCAATCCAGTCAGGATAGTTTGTGAGTTCCACTTTGTAGCCTGCTTGACAGATAAGAGAGCAAGTCTTGTTCACAGACACTGGCTCTTCAATCTGTGGCGCAACAAGACAATATGACTTGCCGATGTTGTTTGTTGAGCGTGAGATGTGTATCATAGCCTTGACAACATAGTCAACTGTAACATACGCGGGATCAAGATCGATCTTGAGCCATGCCCCAAGTTTGATGCAGCTGGAAATGAGCCGTGAAACCAGGTCGTTGGGATTACTCGCTCCCGTGACAGAGTGGCCAATGATGAAGCCGGGCCGATAAATAATGATCGGATAGCCTCGATCTCTCATGCGTCGTACCATTCCCTCAGCCGTCCACTGGCTCTGAGAGTAGCCCACATCATACCTCACACCTTGAATATGGGGACCGAGAGGTTCGTCTTCCAGGACCCTCTTGGTCCCTAGGAAATACCCTGTCTGATCCCATGTATCGATACTAGAGACGTAGTGAAATGTCTTGCGTCGCCCTCGAACAGCAAGATGGAGCATGTTGCGAGTTCCAAGGATGTTGGTATCGTAGTGCTCATGATATGAGTCGCAAAAATTGATCTTGGCAGCGAGGTGAAAGATGGTGCTGGACCAATTGGCAAGCCAGTCAAACTCGGCCGAACCCAGACCGAGATGTCGACAAGTGATATCCCCTGGCAATACCATGATCTTGGTTGTCAAAGCAAAGTCGTCAGGCCACAGATCGTATTTTCGCATGTTGGCTTGCAGGCGACGAGCAGCTTCGACCTCTGTTTTGCCACGAACGAGGCAAGCGACCTGTTTGACATTTGGGTGACGCAGAAGCTCGTCGAGTAGGAAAGCACCGACGAAACCAGTCGCGCCAGTCAAGAAGATTTTACCTTCATCTGGGTTTTCCCAGTTTGGGGTCTCTTCGATATCATCCACCATGTCGACGTCGTTGATCCACTTATCCGCATCATTAGGTGCAGTGATGGACTCCGCGTCACTGTCGAGAAAGTGAAGCAAGCTTGTAAAGCGCGAGTGGCAGTACAGATCATGCATGGAGATGAGGCGCCCCAAGTGCTTCTTGATGCGAGCGATAAGGGCAGCGTTTTGGAGTGAGGTGGCGCCAAGGGCCATGAAGTCGTCATCGTCATTGACAGGTGAAACGCCCAGGATGTGCTCCCATATGAACTTCAACGTAGCCTTCGTTGATGAAGCAGGACCATTCCCATTCGCGAGCATCAAATTGGGGGCAACTGGTTCCGCTTGAGGCAGGCTCTCGGAAAAGGCACGGCGATCAATCTTGCCTCTCGAGTCCACAGTAAGATGTTCAAGGATTTCAAATCTATCAGGGACCATGTAATGGGGAAGTTTGCTCCGGGCAAACGATACCAGGTCTTGTGCTTTGGTAGTGGCTTTGTCCCAAGGCACGACAAACGCGACCAGAACCGCAACACCATCTGGGGCTGGCCGGTTCACGACAATGGCAGATTGAACAAGTTCGCTTTCGAGGAGATTTCTTTCAATCTCTTCAAGTTCTACTCGAAAGCTTCCGTGCTTCAATTGGTTGTCTCTGCGCCCAATGAAATCTAGGCCGCCGCCATCTCTCCATTCGGCCACGTCGCCAGTTCGGTAATACCGACTCCGAGGATCGCCGCAGCCATTCTTCGTGTGTCCGGTGGCTCCATTGAGTACCGGGGTGTCGAGCTCGATGAAGATTGACTCGTCTTGAGGTTGCTGATTCAGATAGCCTTGTGTTTGTTGAGGCCCAGCGATGCAGATCTCGCCTCGCTGCTTGGTATCGCGAATGACCTGCTGAGATTGATCCACGAGGACAATCTTCATCTGGCCAACAGCATGTCCAATACCAATCCGGTCACGCACTGTCTCCTTCAGATCGACTTCTTGCATTGTCACAAGGGTTGTGCACTCAGTCGGGCCATATGTGTTCCAAAGATGCTGTGGAGGGCTGTTCTCAAGAACAGAACGCATGGCCGTCTTATTGGCAACATCGCCTGCAGTGAGGAGATGTCGAAGGCAGTGAAAGGAATCGGGCGATGACCTGGCCACGATATGGAAAAGAGCGGCGGGCATAATCATGATGGAAATTCTTTGACGTTCGAGATAGCTCTTCAGGGCAGTAGAATCAACTACTATCATCTTTGGGATGATGACGATAGTAGCACCGCTGAGAAGAGTCACCCAAACTTCGAAGAGGCTCAGATCAAAGCCAGGGTCGTTGAAAGTAGCCACCCGATCTCCAGGGTTCAGTGGGGTCACCGGAGTGCTAGTTGCCAGGTGCATTATGGCAGAGCTGCTGATCTGGACGCCCTTGGGCTTCCCAGTTGAACCAGAGGTAAACAATATGTGCGTAAGACGTGATTCACTCCATGAGGAACCAAAGTCCGGGGCATCATTGGAAAGCTCGGAGGCTGGTGTATCACTGAGATGGAGAAGAGTAATACCCTCAGAGGCAAAGGTTGAGTTCTCATCACATATGACGTACTGAGCATTGACATCGCTCAGCATGCTTGCAATGCGATGAAATGGTGCAGTGGGTGAGACTGGAACACAAGTTCCACCAACGAAGAGAATGGCCAGCTGCGCGATAACTTGACGATGATCAACATCGAACAAGATCCCCACAGCTTCTCCATGCCTGACGCCCCGTTCTTGTAGGAAGCGTGCAATCGTTTTGGCGGAGTTGACGAGTTCGCTATAAGAGATAGAACGAGCTCCCTCGACAACAGCAATGGCTTCTGGAGACGTGGTGCTCCAGGAAATAATCTTGTTCTCCATTGCTATGGTTTGGACGAATGGCAATTGAATATTGGAAGATGCAAAAGTGATTCTAGGTCGATCTGTGTCCTTGATCAGCCATTTGTTTAAATTCGCATCTCGAACTTTTTATTCTTTGCTACCAGACATAAGAGAGACTGCCACAGAGCCATAGTGTTGTCCTGCAGGCGGGGTTAGAACTTCTTGCTCTGGTTGTTGGTCGTTGGTCATAGACAAACACAAAGCTGCATGACGAGGAACTAATGCAGCGCTAAGGCAGTTTGGCAGCCTTAACGCCCATTATACGGTTAGTGGTGAGTTGTTGTCAACTATAAAGAAACACAAACCTGCAGCAGAAGGCGTCAAAGTAACCCTAAAAGCCAAATGGTGAGCTGTGAGCGCACACGAGCGGGCGGCAACGACGGCGGTTTGACTGCATACCCAATCGCGGGATTTTGTAACACAAGCTAGTTATGTCTTACAAGGAAAGGTGGCTCGCTATATGTGATATGTCGAAGCAAATACCACGCCCGACCCGACGGAGTCAATAGTGCCATGAATATCCTGCGAGAGATCTCAGTGTTCACACACAGCGTCGCACACCGCTCTCACCTATGAACTTCATGGCGTCACGAGATGCCTTCCGAGAGATGTTGGTGTAACCCTTACACAAGACCCAGACCGCCGGACTTTGTGGCTTTCTGGAGATTCCCGCAGGAGAGTCTATTGTTCTCGAACAGCGCCACTTGCAATGGGCTATGTGCTGTCAATATTATGGTACGATGTTGGCAGAACAATGCCTTCGCCTACCTCTAGTCGACTTGGCAAGCATTGTGTTTGCCATCTTTTGGCCATGAGGAATCAACCAGGTTACTTATCGGCACCTCACCGCTAGATGCTGCAAGAGCAATGTCTGTTATGTTCGAAAGGAGGCAAGCCATAGAAGCATGCCTCAAAAGACCAACATTCGTTTTTGTCACTCTCTAGCTGCTTTAACATCTACTGATCAGCCCAAAAACACTGTTTCATTGCATTGAGCAAGTTATTCTTGAATTATATCCTTACTTCTTTTCTGAAACTGTTAGAAGCGAATACATCATGTCGAAGTCAGATGCCCTTCAACGTAACTTGCAATTAATCCTCCGGGAAAGGCAAAGAAGAGGCTGGCAGCTTGAGCCACCTGCCCCAGGCACTCTAACCGACATGGTTGACTTTGGGTCAAATGACACCTTGTCCGTATCCTCGTCTGGCCTCTTGGGGAAAGAATTTCTCAAGGAGCTTGGAAAGTATCCCAATTTTATCCTTGGTGGAAGAGCGTCCCGTTGGGGTGAAGGGTCAACCGATTACCTTTTGCAACTGGAAGAGTACATTGCCAAGTTCCATAAAGCAGAAAGTGCCCTGTTCTTCCAAACTGGCTTTGAAGCAAATGTTGCTGTCTTTTCAACACTGACCCAGCCGCATGATGTGGTTCTGTATGATAGCCTCGTCCATGCAAGTATCCGGGAAGGAATGCATCGCAGCCATGCAACTACTCTTCCTTTTACCCACAACGATCTAGCAAGTCTACGCCAGCGTTTGCTGGACACCAAGAATCAGCATGAAGGAGTTAGATCAGGCCTCTCTCTTGTTTTTATTACTTGAGTCTTTCTATAGTATGGACGGCGATGTGGCGCCCCTCAAGGCAATCATCAGGGAAGTGAAGGAGCAGCTTCCGCACGGAAATGCTGTATTTGTGATCGACGAGGCACATTCGACGGGACTGGTAGGCCCCCTGGGGTCAGGCCTGGTGTCTCATTTGGGTCTGGAGAAAGACTTCTCTATTCGGGTTCATACCTTTGGCAAAGCACATGGAGCTTCTGGCGGTAAGTTCCAAGTCGACCTGTGACTGTATTTGGATATCAAATACTTACTTAAAGTCATAGCCGTTGTTTTGTCAAGCAGAGAGTGCAAGCAGGTCCTGCTTAGTTGCGTCCGTGGCCTGATTTTCTCCACTGCACCAACCTTCACGTCGTTGGCGGCAGTCAAGGCAGGGTATAGCATTTTAGCGAGTGCCGAAGGCGAAAAGGTATGTTGCAGGATCGCCAACGTCACCTATATCCGCTAATCTGGACACTTTAGAGGCGAGACCTCGTACAGTCCAACATAAATCTGTTCTATGATTCCATCAGCAAGCATGCATCATGGCCAGGCTGCCAGCACCTCGGTATCATCACTATCCCAATGAAGCCTACAACTGATACTACCATGTCTCCCATTATCCCCATCATCGCTCCCCACGGCGAAGCAGCAGCTCTGGGACAGTTTTTGAGCAAAGAAAGGTTTCGTGTTCTCGTTGTTCATTTTCCCGTTGTCCCCAAGGACCAGGAGCGAGTTAGGATCAATTTGCACGCTGATCATACAGCCGAACAGATTCTTTCACTTGTCGACCTGATCATTGAGTGGACTCAGACGCGCCGAAGAGTTGGAATGTCTGAATCTCATCTCTAAGTAATTGCATTCCATAGTATATTAGCTTGAGAAATTGTATGAATCTGCTATGTCTTGTTCGAGCTTTGCAGCAACTCCAATACCCTGATTCCTGTTAGTAGCGGTAACCGTAGTGACTAGTCAGGCCTGGTTCACCTGCTCACATCTCTAAACGCTTCTAAGTTGAGAACCATGTAAGTGCCGGTCACGTGGCCGGAGGAGTGCTTCAATCTCCCCGCCGCCAACTCAATTTGTCGGGGACAATGCAATCATCATGTGCTCACCACCGGCAAATCCTCCCGAGATAGGTAGTATGGATTGATAAATGACTAATCAAACTGTTGATTCTGAGAAGCTTGGTCAATATGAAGCAGTCAAGCCTTCGTGCAACAGAACCTCAGAGCATTGGCTTCTAAATTTTGATGACTTGTCTTAACAGATGGAAGAGATGGATTCAATAGAGCAACGTTTCAGAAATAACTTAGCAAAGGCTCTACCGAACCTATCAACCGCCACACAAGCAGTACACGCGGACGATGTCCTCGACAATGTCGACGACGTGGCACCGCCAATTCACGTTGCCGCAACCTTCCGCTACCCACGAGATCCAAACCGCATGAGAGAACACCACGAGAGACCTTCGTATCCGGTTCTAGATGTTGGGGAGCACTGCTACTCGAGACAATCCACGCCAGGATTATCGCGCTTGGAAACCGTCTTGTCCTCTATTCTAGGCCAGCCCTGCATTGCCTACTCTTCTGGTCTTGCAGCATTTCATGCTCTACTCATCATGCTGAGACCCAAGAAAGTCTCTATCGGCGCGGGCTATCACGGGTGCCATGGAACTTTGGACCTCTACGCCCGCTCGTCTGGGACGGAGGTATTCTCGCTCGACTGTGCCGTCGACCAATTAGGTCCAGGCGACTTGATACATCTCGAGACACCTGTCAATCCAACAGGAAAAGCTTTTGACATTCAGTATTACGCAGACCGTGCCCATTCCAGAGGTGCATATCTCAGCGTAGACTCGACGTTTGCGCCTCCTCCACTCCAAGATGCATTCATTCATGGTGCGGATATCGTCATGCACTCTGGAACAAAGTACATCGGTGGCCATTCCGATTTCCTATGTGGTATCCTGGCGGTCAAAAGTGGGCGCCCTGGCAACGAATGGCTTCAGCAACTCCATCAGGATAGATTATACCTTGGGTCTGTCATGGCAGGTTTTGACAGCTGGCTTGCAACTAGGAGCATCCGGACTCTCGAGATGAGAGTCCTCAAGCAAAGCCAGTCGGCGGAGGCCATCGTTGGTGCATTGAGACTTGGATTGATAGGGTCCTGTCGGCAACAACCCTTGATAAATCTCAGCGATAAGGAGGTTCAGACCATTCAGAAAGTGGTCAAAGAGATCCATCACGCCAGTCTACAAGACGAAGCTAATATTGAAGGGAGTTGGCTGCAAAAGCAAATGCCCCGAGGATATGGACCTGTCTTTTCTCTAACGCTACACAAGGTGGAACATGCCCGCAATCTTCCGTCCAAGTTGATGCTTTTCCATCATGCAACCAGTCTCGGCGGTGTTGAAAGCTTGATTGAGTGGAGGACAATGACGGACTCGACGGTCACAAAGGACTTCTTGAGGGTGAGCATTGGCGTCGAGGATCCAGCGGATCTTTTGGCGGATCTCCTTCGAGGCATGGAAGCTGTTATAGCTGAGACAAGTTGAGGGTTGTGTAGCAGTAGCAGTAGTAGTAGTAACGTAATTCAACACTGCCTGTGTACGATCCTGCCTCCTGTTCACGTAATAAGACTTGGCAATGCCCTTGTACTATTCTATAACTACTTTGTTATACTTATGACCAACCCCGGATATTCCAGAGAGTCCACAGCCTTTCTATCCTCCTTTCTCGGCCGACCCTGGAGAGTCTACTCCTCGGGTCCTTAAGTATCTCAGGCTTTGCCGCACCCTTTCCCGCCCATATGTCAGCTCTAGTGTTGTTGTTGTAATGTCGTTGATTTGTTTGCAGTCTGCAGAGTATATAAGCTCGTGGGCCTCAGCGACTTGCATAAACCCTACTGATTGGGAAGAACAAATCTCCAGCCAGTCGGTAGCACTTGTAGCTTCCCATACTCCAATATGGGTGGTGAACATCATGCCGCCTTAACATGGGACGTCCCTTCCATGGTTAACAAAGTTGAACATCCCGAGCATTGTAGACATGATATTCCAAGTTTGGCGAACAGTCTCGGAAACGATCCAAGAGTGCCAAAGCAATTGAATCAGATCTTTGCCGTTATGCTTTCGGGGTTCTGAGGATGTAAGGATGTCTTGCACTCCGGATGGAACTGTGGTTGCCGCTGCTGAAACCATCTCTTTAGCCCATGCTAGTAGGAGGTCATTCCGGCTTTGAGCAACTGGACGTAAGCTGACTTTATCTTCAAATAAGCCTATGAACTGGTAGATCAACAGAGCTTGAACTCGCGCTATATGGTCCATCAAGTCAAGGCCGTTGCCCTGAGCTCGGCCATCGCCATGCTCATTAAGCAATACCTGGGAGCGCTTCCCTACCAAACGCATAACCAGCTGCTCATTGCCTGGAGTCTTGTTCAGGAAGCATGACACGCACATGTACGCATCTTGGATGCTTCTCGGGAACCTCAAGCTGTACAGCTGACGATGAATGAAATGATTGCTCCCCGTCTGCACCCACTGAGCCAGCCAGCCACGAACCTTCCTAACATAACCGTCCAAGTCAAAAGAGGAGTAGGCATCAATCACGAGTCTATCCGAGTGGACGGTGTCCCAAGTACGAATAGAAGTGAACCAGCTTGAGAGCTGCGCATGAGTCGTGTCTTCATCCAGCAAACGCAGTGGATCCAAGGCGCGCAGAGCCGTTTCCGTATCCAATCTTGGAGGCTTATAATCATCTGGTGAGGTTTCTAGGGGTCTATCCGGTACAAGGACCCAGTGGCTGTACCTTTTGGTCGGGTACTGACAGTCTAAACCTCGGGAACGACAGCGAAGACAGGCGGGGCTCTGGCGCGAGCATTTCCGCTTCGCTTTGACGCATGCCGCGCAAGCCTGCATATGGTGTGACCGCGCAATCAGCTAAGTGGTTGGAAATTAATGACTGCAGCGACCAGTCAGAGAACAATGTGCGAGCAACAAGAGGAAGTGCTGTAGATGGGAGATGACAATAGAGTCGAGTCCGAGTCAGTGGATCCCGCAAGCTGCCCTGGTCGCCAACGGACCCTAACCGCATCTAGCTGGCGCCCACCCGTTTCAAGCGTAGTATTTTGCGGGTGCTAACCTAGATGGGTAAAGTAGATGGGATTTTAGTAATACGCATCACAATGTTTGAACGAGCACTTGTCCACTGCCTAAGGGCGTTCATCATGAGGAGTTTTGTAATCATTTCCTGGCCTGGGGCCTGAGGGAAGACTCGGTTGATGTTTATAAGTATGTCTATCTGTCCCTCCAACAGATATTAATCTAGACATCAACATCACCACCACTATTCTTCTCACTGATTTGAATCACAAACGCTCACATAGAACCATCGACGTACTCTTTTTAATCGTCATGGATATCATCGAAATTTCTAGAGAAACTCATGTCACTAAAACAGTGCACAGCGAGCCATATGATGCTATCTCCACTGACAACCCCAAGCTCAGCCAGGCTGGCAAGACCATTTTGATCACCGGCGGCTGAACGACAATCGGCAATGGAATTGGGCGCTCTTTTGTACGTGCCGCAGCTGAGACAGTCATTATCCTGGGGCGACGTCTCGAGGTCCTCCAAGAAGGCGCCAGTCACCTCGAGCAAGAGGCAAAGGCTGCTGGAACGCACACAAAGATAATTCACCGCCAGCTTGACATCACCGACTTCTCCACCGTCGACGCATTCTGGAAGGAGCTAGCTGCCGAAGGGATTTCCGTTGATGTGTTCGTATCGAATGCCGCCGCTTTTCCTCAGCTGGAGCCTTTGTTAGAGTCAGGTGCAAAGAACATGTGGTCAAACCTTGATACCAACGTCCATGCGCCCATGTATCTGTTGGAGAAGTTCCATGCACGGAATATTGGAAAGAAAAGAGCAACACCGCCCATTCAATGATCTAAAGTGCTCGCAACAGCGCTAATCTTCCGCTCTAGTTCGTCGTCAACGTCTCCAGTAGCGTGACGCACAATTACATGCAGGCTGTCACCGCGCAGCTTGCCGCATACGCATTCAACAAATCATGTGGCACAATGCTCTTTCAAATGGTTGCTAAGGATACACCCGTTGAGGAGATGCAGATCGTTTCAATGCATCCTGGCCTTATCTGGTCGCCGGAGTGGGTGAAGATGGGCTTCAAAGACGATGTTGGATTTGACAACAGTCAGTATGCTCAAGCAATATCTTCAAAGCCCCGTAAGCTGACATTGGTTGGTCAAACAGTCTCTCTTCAGGGTAATTTCGCAGTTTGGCTCGCAACCCCGAACGCGGCATTCCTCCATGTACGTCTCCACTACACATTCATTCTCTCACTACTAGGGGCTTTTCACTCATAAGATTAATAGGGCCGGTTTGCCTCGGCATCTTGGGATATCAATGAGCTGTCCGAGGGAACAACTTGCGAGCGCATCGACGAGGACCCTTACTATCTCAAGATGACCATACGTGGTGCCAGCCCATGATGCCCCGATGTGTAGTGTGTAGAACTCCTAATAGGGCTCACGTCTAGATATAGACTTCTTTTATCAGTTACTTTCTCTATATTACTAGGCCGTATCTCCGGGTATGTGTATGCCAATAAATGAGGTTAGGTGAGACATGCGTAATAGTAACATAATAAGCGCTAGTTGACTACAATCTTGTTTTCTATTCGAAGAATCCGAACTGATACTCCCCTAAACCCGCCCCACCTTCTACAGCCACTGTAGTGTACTAAGACTAGAGGTTTCCTACTTCCCACGTTCCGAAAAAGGGACCACCTGAATCCTGAAATTGAAAGAATGGATCATACGCCATATCCAAAGACAAAGGCCACGAAGCAAGTGGCGTGTGCTCCGTGGAACCCCCACAAGGCTCTGTCATAGAAGAAGACGGAGCTAGAAGAGTTGCTTGGGACTCCTGAGCAACCTGACTAGATCTCGTTCTTCGCCGTCCCGGCTGCGGCGGCAATGCCTGGCCGTTCCCCAGACTCACTTCAACAGTTGGGCTATGGAAATTATCTATCTCAACGATATCCTCCTCTTCACTCGCGTTGTCCTCTGGGAACAGCGAGCTGCCATCGAAAAGACTTCGCGTCTGGGGAGAGCTCGCTGTGCCCCTATAAGCGCCAGAGTTGTAAAGGAGTATATCCCACATCAAGCGCCTATTAATCGAGATGGTCCTCGGTGAGGGGACCTCTTGGTCCCTTTCTTGCTCAGGATCTATTTGGAAAGCTGCCCGTATCAAGGACTGGAGTCTTTCGTGCTACTCCACATTAGCGTTCCAGTAAAATACAGATATGTCATGGTCCTACTTACCAGCCATCTACACGAAGGCCAGAGCAGAGCCAGTTCAGCTAAGAATGCGACACATTTCGCCAGTCTATCTAGGGCAGCCTCTCGGGTAGTTTTGTCAGCCGCCCGACAAAAGTAAATGTGAATGGTGGCCGCTATCGCCGCACAATGACCAATGAATGGGTCAGACACGCGATATTCTTTATGCACCACCATCTCGATGAGGCGTGCAACCCATGTGCTGTGGATGAACGCAAGCTCAGAAGATGTTTTCCAGAACGTGTTGGGAACTCCCAACTGAGCCGACTGTTGTGGCCGTGATGAATACAGAAACGGATGGTTGAGCATATTATGTATAGTATGATATGCGAACTGCTGATACACCCACGGACTCCAATACCCTCTATTGCTCTGAAGGTGGCGGCTTTCTTGGTCAGCAAATCGCGCGCTATCAAATCGGTGACGGTCTGGGAATTTAGTCTCTGAATCCATGAGATAAGCGTTGATGACTGCGTATCCAGACTCAATGGACCAAGGAGGCGGTGCGTTGTTGGTCTGTTGAGCCCATTGCTTTACATACGTGCGGACTTCCCCCCACAGTGTAGACGTCTGGATCATGTAGGCCCACGTACCGCTCTTCTTATCAGCACTCGTCGTTTCGTCTTGACCTGAAATGTCCTCGTGTGGAATGGCTGGTGGCATTTCGTTGACGCTCCTCCGCGGGTCTGTATATGTCGCGATATACTGCGGTCTGGTAATATCCTGTAAGATGTCCGTAGTGAAAGGTTGATGCCCATACATCTGCTGCAGTAAATGCAGGCTCCAAAACACTCTTCTTCGAGCTTCTGCACGCGCACCAAAGTCGTCAAGAGTGCAAGTCTCGACATCGAGATTGGCACATTTTACAAGCGTAACGGCCATACCTACGTGCAGATATGCAAGAGTCGTTTTGTTCGCTATATAGCTTGTTCAGCACATACAAGATCAGCCAGCAGAAGCGGAAAGCTTACCTTGTATATTGGCCAGTGTCAGCATGCAGAGGTTCTGGATTGTGGTTATCGAGACCTTGCCCTCGCCTACCTGCTGCATAATCCCCTCTCTTGCAGCTTGTGCATAACTTTGAGTCACTTCGTGCAAGCGGCCATGAAAGAAGGAATGTTTTGAATGGCACGAAGCAAGGGCCAGCAGAGTCAACAGTGTCTCCTCGCTACAACCCTGGACCGAGGAAAAGTCTTCGCGATTGAATAGCCATAAAGGCTGCTTTTGACAATACTGGAAGTACGCATCGATGACATCTTCTAGAACGTCACTCGGCGGCAATGCGCTTTCTCAGCCAATCAGTCAATAGGCTAACTCAGTGGGCAAATATCGGCCAACGCACCTGGTCGTTGTGGAGTTATCCATTTCGATGCTAGGTGATAGTGGTAACTGCCAGTCTTGCGGCTGGTCTGAGCTCGCTGATATCCTTGTGGCAAAAGATTCCATGTCACTATTGAGCCTATTGCATTGATGTTTTTCATCATCAGCCACACGAACCCTCGTAATAAAGATGAGGAATGTTAATCATACTCTTGCCTTTCCATCATACGAATCTTTGCTTCGAGCTGGGCCAGCCGTCTCTCCTACACAGCACCCCACGTGAGTGACATGGCTTCATAATTCCCGGGTGCATCCAGCAAGCATACTGTGTCGGTTGAATTGCTCCCATTGTGAGAACCCGAGACCTGAGAGCTTCCTCGAATCTCTGGGTATATGCATGTTTTTGAAAGGCGAGTGCAGCTCGAACAAGCTGGTCTTTCGCCCGGACACCGAGTCTTCTTCCTCCTGCCCATACTGGATCAGTATTCCATCGCCTGCTAGTGCCAGAAGCATCAAGACAAACGTAGCAGTTGGCTACAGGAAGACTCACCGACAATTTTCGCACGCCTGGTGCAAACGCTTATGCGATCGACCGCCATACATGACGCACGTGTATTTGGTCAATTTATGAGAGAGAAGATAGGGAGAAAAGAGGGGCGTTGACTCGGTATGAAGTTGGGCGATTACTTTTCTATACAGTCTTATCAAATGCGGGGACGAGGATTGGAGTCTAGACCTAACTGTTTTAGTTGCGGGGCCGACGGTTGTAATACGCCGTTAGCGTGACTGGTCCAGGGTACTCTATTGAGTTAAATGTTTAAATACTGTAGATATCTACACAGTAAGCATCACCACCAGGTATAGAGAATTAGTTTTAATAGTAAATGTATATAGTACACCAGAGGCAGCTGCTGCGAGATAGCTGAAATGCTAATTACCAGGTGCTGTGATGTCCTGTACCCTGAGGACTGTCGGCACAAGGTATCAACGTGTTCGTGCTTTGCCTGTCTAGCACATCTTCTTCAAATGATCAATACAGCTGTTTTCCATTGATGTGATAATGACTGCCCATGAAAAATAATAGACCAACCATTACTGCAGATCCTTTTCCCGATGAGTTTTGATAACGCAATCGCTAGTCGGATAAGCGACACAAAGTAGAACATAGCCTTTTTTCATCTGCTTGTCATCTAGATAGCTCTGATCGCTTTGATCAACAGTTCCCGAGACCAGTTTGCCGGTACAAACAGAGCAAGCCCCTGCTCGGCAAGAATACGGCAAGTCCAAGCCCTCGTCCTCAGCTTGATCCAGGATATACGTATCGCTGTTGCAACTGAAGGTATATTCTTGGTCTAGAGTCTTCAAGGTAACTTGGTATGATGGCATGTTAAGGCTTTGGTGGAATTTTCGAACCCAATATAACGATAAACAAGGTGTGTCTGAAGATGGAGAACAATAAGTGATATATCGTGTCGCTTTTGGCTACTACTAAGCCAAGAGACAAGAGGAGATTATATACTGAGACATTTTTGTCAGATTGAGTGCGTCTTGATCGATTGGGGATATTCTGATCTCGGAACCCGAATATTGAGGCCTGAAAGGCATTGGTAGGACAAACGCGCGCTCCGATGATATCGGGTGATGAACAATGAGACTACAATTTACCAGCAAATAAACGAAGTCAAATCGAGACATCGGAAAGGCCTTAGCAGTAGTGACATCATTTGTAAAGCTCAAGATACGAGTTTGTATTTTGTGGTAACACAGATACATTGTGCTCCCGAAGATCAAGCATCTTGGGGCCAATGAGGTCGACGATATATAGTGCTGAGCCGAGAAGACTACACCCGTAAAAAGGATACGGGTATGACAGCATGTCTGGGCGATAATGTAACTACGAAAAAGGAAGGATATAACGGTGGTCAGACCATTATTACCAACAATGACCTGCTGATAGGAGGCTGGCAAATGATAAGGTACAACATGTTGCTGCCGTCTTTTTCGACATTCTGACATAGAATTGCTTTCATTTTACTGAGAAACATCCCATGCAAGAACAATAGAATCAAATACATCCAGCTATGTCAGCCTTGACTGAGAGCATCACCATTCAGCAGGCACAGGCCGATATACAGACGAGAGGGACGCCTGAACTTTCCGAGTCGAAAGAAACGCTCAACTCCCGATTAAGAGACCTGGTTAATACTGCCCCAGTAATGCTGTTCATGAAGGGCGTGCCTAAATGTACATTATGTCGCTTTAGCCGACGTGTCGTTCGTACCTTGAACGAGCATGGCATTCAGTATAGTTCTTTCGATGTGCTGCAAGATGAGGCCGTCCGCCAGGGAATCAAGGAATATGCCGACTGGCCCACTTTTCCCCAGTTATGGGTTAATGGCGAATTAGTTGGTGGGCTCGATATTGTAAGTACTTCTGGATCCAAAAGAATATTTGATGTTGATGTTGATGTTGATGATGGTTAGGTAAAGGAGGCGTTCGCTGTCAACCCAAAGTTTTTGAGTGCATACAAAGTGCCTGACATAGGAGTAATGCTGCAGAGGAGATAATTTAGGCTGAAACGGTATATGGTGATTTATGCTGCCCCACTTAAGGATTCGTTACCAGAGTGAAAAACTCAAGGCGGCGACTTGATAAATACAAATCTTGCGCTCGTAATACTGCTCTGATCTGTCCATTGTCCAATCTGATGATAGTTCATAAATCCCTCGCTATCCACCACCAACCCCCATATCCCTAAGAAACAATGTTGACTTGAATAGTGCAATTCATCTCAATCTCACCACTCCATATCGGCATTCTCAGCTTTGCAAGCCAGGCCATCACAAAACTCATCATCTACCTTTGTGACCTCGGAAGTCGGCACATATCGCCGAGCTGGCCATATTTCGGACTTGGAATCCTGTTCCTTTTTGCAATGATCAGTCAGGATCTGCCTGACCGTATTCTGAAAGAAGATGGGCGCGCTCTCCAGGTCTGGATGCAGCTCTCCATTAGTGAAGATACCTGCTTCCAAGTTCTTCTGCACTGCATCACATAAGTACTTGTCTTCCCCGAGAACTCTCTTGAAGAACTGGTTGGTCTTTTCGAATTCTTCGTCGGTGGCGTCTTTATGGCGATAGACTTCATACTCCATTGAGCAGGTGCCGACTGATGTTGGTACGCATCGCATCATGTAAAAGAAGTGCGGTCTAAGCAAGTAGAAAGTGATTAGATGGGCCCCTCTCTCAAGTGTCCTAGGATAGAAAACTTACGAAACAGTCATACAGGCGTTGGGGAAATAGTAAGTGCTCCTAATCTTAATATCGTCTTGCTCTGTTCCTTTCTTGGGCCGCGAGAAGTGCTGAATGTATCCTGGCTTTGAGACGGTGTAGTAAAAGGTCAAGTCTGTTATAGCTTTGACATCTGGGTGTGCAACCTGGCAATGATAACATTCGTTGTAATTATCAGCGAGAGTTTTCCAGTTGTAATTGCCCTGCATGCCCCAGACGTGGTCAAACCGATATTCAGAAAAGTCGAAATCTTGGAACCGTTCCTGCGAGTCAACGCCCTCAAAGTCATCCGTCCATTTTACCTCCGGTTCTGAGGACGCATCCAAGTTGACCCAGACGAATCCAATTGCATCGATATGCACATGAATTGGGTAGAGGCTATGATTCTCTTTGTTGAATGTTGGAACAGTGTCAAAGCGTGGTGCCTTGGCAAGCTTTCCGTTGATACCGTAGGACCAGCCGTGATATTTGCAAGAGAAGATCTTGGCGTTTCCAGCCTCTTCTGTGACTATTGGAAAGGCTCTGTGCCTACAGATGTTGTGAAAGCCATTGATGGTCTCTCCATCCTTGTCCAGGCACAGCACAAAAGCATAGCCGGCCTCTTCAAAGCGGAGAAAGTCTCCGGGCTTAGTGAAGCGTAGTTTATGCGTGGCAAGGAGCCATCGCTTGGAGAAAATGGCGCGTCGCTCAAGCTGATACATTTCATCTTGCCGATACCATGATGCGGGGAGAGCTCGCGGTTCCGGTGCATCTGGTTTGTTGGACAGAATGGCATCTCCATTTGGCCTCGTCATGGCCAGCACCGAACCGAGCTTTGAGAACATGATACTGATGAGAGACTGTTTGGAGTTGGAGGGGCTTGGAAGCAGAAAGTAGTCAAGTTTGCTTATAGCAGGACAATAAATTAAATGTAGCTGGAAATCATATAGCAATCTTTTAGTGTTCTATTAACTTATTCAACCATCCCTCGACCATTTTCCTGCCGTCTAAGAACAGGAGGCAGCACTGGCGCCCTGAGAAATCAGACGGACCGATCTCCCCGAGAGCCTTCGCCTTCGTATCGTCCCTATCTTTTGCCGTCATTGCTCCATTGCTATGATTCTGTCATGATTCACCACGTCATTGTTCAGTCAGGGAATGTGTCGCATGACCATTGCCTGCTTCGGGCATCCAATACTCTCCCCACCCCGCGTGTTGTCGCATCCGGGGAGACCTGAATTATGTTCCCCGATCACGTGCCTTGGCTATCAGTATCAGTTCCACCCCCTCACTGACGCCGGAATTGGGTCTCAGCACGCTGACCTGAAATCGCCTCTTTCTGATTTGTTGGGCCAAGCGGAGCAGGGTATACGTCGGTCTCTTGATATCAAGTAGTAATTAATTGGTGCGTAACAACATTGCTCTGTTGCGAGCTGCGATACCGGGGAATGCGAACGTTCCCCGCCGTAGCTATTACCCCGCTCCACGAACCGTATCTAGGGTATTAAGTAGATTGCTGCCAAGTTACAGATCAACGAATCAAGTGTACTCAATGGTAAGCTATACCGGATTATGAAATGTATTTATCACTGTTGGCTAAATAAGAATGTTAATGCCAAAATAGTAACTAGTTACTTGCTCAAAATAATAATAAAAGCCAGGGCGAGCTCCACGTTCTGGCTTAGAGCTTCCACAATTTAGCTACACCCTGACCAGAGTAGCTTTCACAAACACCGTTTCCTCTCCAAATATTGAGTGATCATGTCAGATAAATCCACCACAGGCGGTCCAGTTACTATGTCTCACCCATCAGATAAACTCTCTGATCGAGAGCGCTATGCCGACCGTACCAGTGGCGACCGGCATGGTGAGTCTCGAAGTTTCGACATGGGAATCGAGGATGACCAGATCTTCTCTCTGCGTGAGATTGACCCAGTGCTTGATGCCAAGATGCGCCTCATCAATAAGGTTCCTTGAGCTCCATTCTGATGAAAGAAGAACAATCTGAGACTAATCCACCTACTGTACAGACCATGGATGAAATCGGCTGGACAAACATGCACCTCAAGCTGTTTTTCCTCAATGGCTTCGGCTACGCTGCTGACTCTCTCATTCTTGCTCTTCAAGCTGTGACTGCGAGCCAGGCTGCTCTCGAGTTTCGCCCTGCCTTCTCTTATGGTCTTAATGTGGCTGTGTATACCGGAATGCTAGTTGGTGTGTTATTCTGGGGACTAGGTAACCCAAACGCACCCTTCTCATTCTATGACAATAATCTTATTTGCTGCTTAGGTGCGGATGTCATCGGTCGCCGTTATGCCTTCAACATTTCACTCTTCTTGTCTTCCGTATTTGCCATTGCGGCAGGTGCATCCCCCAACTGGATTGTCCTTGCTACGTTTGTTGGCCTGGCTGCGTAGGTGCCTAATGGTCCAAGCCGCGAACCGACTAACACCGGGTCACAGATTTGGTGCCGGCGGTAATCTCGTTCTGGATACCACCGTCTTCCTCGAGTTTCTTCCTGGCAACAAGCAATGGCTTGTTACGTTGATGGCTTGCTGGTGGGGTCTGGCGTATGTCATTGTTGCCGCCTTTTGCTGGCCAATCTACTCCAACCCCAAGTACACATGCGCGGACGCTGATACATGTACCAAAGGAAACAATATGGTCAGTACAGCCTCTTGCTACTTCACAATCTTGGCTCTCGAGGCTGACCTGTACAAAGGGCTGGCGATATGTCTGGTACGGCAATGGAGCTCTTGTTTTTGTATGCAGCATCCTACGAGTCACTGTGATTCGACTTAAGGAGACCCCCAAGTACCTTCTTGCCAAAGGAGACGATGCTGCCGTGGTTGCTATCTACCAAGATATTGCCAAGAAATATCAGCGGCCGTGTAGTCTCACTGTTGAAGCACTTGAGTCCATGGGAGCCATCAACTCCACGTATGGCAAGTCTAGGTACAGCCTCAGCGAGCTATGGGCACATTTCCATGGCTTGTTCGTGACGAAGAAGCTCGCCATCTCAACCATTTTGATTTGGATATCATGGCTTCTGATTGGTAAGGTAACCTCCGCCTGGCCACATAATCATAGAACTAACGTCTCTAGGCCTGGCATATCCACTGTTCTATGTTTTTCTGCCAGACTATCTTGCCAGTCGTGGTGCCAAAACAGGAGAGTCAGGACCATACTATCAATGGAGGAACTACATGCTTAGCAGCGTCACGGGCATCTTCGGACCAGTCGCTGCGGCATTTATGTGCAATACCAAGCTACTTGGCCGCAAGTATACCATGGCAATAGGTGCACTCATCACCATGGCCTTCTTCTTCGCTTACACTGCGGTGAAGACTCCGGCTCAGAACGTTGCCTTGAGTTGTGTCATAGCTTTTACGTTGAACATCTACTATGGAACTTGTAAGTCGCTGATGCTTGCTCGGATGGAATGACCCCTGCTGACATTAACCTTTTCCAGTATATGCGTATACCCCAGAGGTTTGTCAAATTAGGAATAGAGATGGCTGTAGATGTACCGACTAACACGATACAGGTGCTACCATCAGCCCACCGCGCAACCGGCAATGGAATAGCTGTAGCAGGAAACCGAATAATGGGTCTGGTGTCCTCGTTTGTAGCAGCTTACGGCAACACTGCGACATCAGTACCCATCTATGTATGCGCTGTGCTCTACATCGTCATGGTAAGCTTCAACCACTCCTGATCTCCGCCCCTAAGAGTTACCGCTAATTGATATGTACTAGGCTATTATAGCTGTGATCTTGCCTTTTGAGCCCTATGGGAAGCGGTCTATGTAGGGAAAAGTGATGATATGATTTGATCAATGCTTGGTCTTAAATGTCTTCCCTGCCCAATATTGTACCTGTTTGACGGTCATTAAGCCAAGTACTTCTTCTATAGCTCTCCTGATATAGAACATGATTTGATTGAATAGTCCTATGTATTTCCTCGTATGAATGCTTGTATTGAACCTCTCCCAGCAGCAGCATCACATTTGCGGCAATCGGTGTTTGTCCAAATTTCCTCCTCAGTGCAAATAAATAGCTCTCTTTCAGTAACTTTCTCACTCTACTTGCTCAACCTGTAGGACACTTAAGCTATGTTGACTGGTCGAGATGGTTTGAACAGAGCACCTTGATAGTGCCATTGAAAGTAGATTGCGATGTCACCGTGGAGAAGCAGATTCATTTTGCAATATATTCTACATGCATAGATAATGGAATGTAGCGTGATAATATAAGTAAGCACGATATTTATCGAAACAATAAGTACAGTGGTTATCCCTAAGCTAGATCTTACTTCGAACAACTGATTGAATGGCGGGAATGACAAATTTGGACAGATCCTCAGTTGTCTTTCCATCTATAGCCAGTTCCGCCATGACGCGGCCGATAACAGGTGCAAATTTAAAACCGTGAGCCGCCCCCAACGCAACCAGAATGTCAGGATACTGATCTAGTGCGCTAAGTATGAATTGTCGACCTGGGGTTATCGTATACTGGCATGTGACTGTGCGAAGGATCTCAAGTTCCTCATCTTTCGTTACAAAGTCCTTCATGAATGCGGTCAACTCATCCAAGAGCTTCGGAGAGTGGATGTATGACCGTTCTTCAGGGCTCATGCGGTTGTTTGACACATCTCGGCCCGCCTTGATGGTAGGTTCACCAAAAGTGGGAAACCCGTAGAATGTCTTTCCATCAACCACGCGAATCCATACAGGGAAATGCTCGGCTGTAAATCGAGATGGTTCTCTGGGCTTGAAGTACGTCACTTGCTCTTGCATGACCTCAAGTGGGATTTGTGCACCGAGGGGAGCAAGGAGTTTATTGGTCCAGGCGTCTGCCGCCAGAATGACCTTGCGAGCTTGGAAATCGCCCTTCTCTGTCTTGACGAGGACTCCTTTGTCGTCCCGGCCATTGGCGATTGGCATGATTGCAGTTACTGGCGTGTTTTCTTTGAGAATGGCTCCGCGAGCGCGAGCAACGAATTGCATTGCCGTTACCGATTTGGCTGCGTGCGCAATGCCAGTATCTGGGGTATACACCGCATTCTCGTTCTCACCAATGTCAAGCTTGGGCCATCGCTCATTGACCTCTTTGGCACCCAGCAGCTCGTAGGGTACGTTGTTGGCATCAAGGCTCGCAGTGTAATCCGAGACCTTGAAGCCGGATGTCCAGGTGCGATCATTCGCAAGTACCACGATACCACCGGTGACAGTCAACAGCTTCAAGCCGGCGTCTCTCTCCAGTTCGGCCCAGTCTTTGTAGGCAGCTTTGGCGAGCGAGACGTATTCTGGAGCATCGTATGCCGTGCGGACGATGCGAGACGTGTCGTGAGACGCGCCCCGGACGTGGCCAAACTCAAACTGTTCAAAGCCGATGACTCTTGCTCCCTTTCTTGCCGCTTGCCAAGCTGCTGCACTGCCAAGGGCACCGAGACCTACTACGGCGACGTCGAACTTTTCCATTGGGAGCCGTTTGTTGTTGTTTCTGGTATTGTAAACTGTGTGATTGGATGTCTATCACTCTGATGAAATAACGAGAGGAAGCTGTTGATATTTCATGCCTCTGTTAGGGCGGAGAATCCCCAATTCAAGGACGTTGATTGGAACATGAGCAGTGGGCAATTTGTCGGATCGATAAAGCCGACTATGACCGCCGATGAGGGGTTCATGCAAGCGGCAGGCGGACGGTCGGGGAGCATGCTCCCCGACCGACTCCAACGGCTCCCTAGTGGCGAACAGGGCGGTGACTTTGCCGGTACAATATTGCCTAAAACAGAACGACCTCTATCTGCACCCTTTCGATTCATCACTTCGGGCAGCACCTTTGACTAGCCACAGTGAAGCATGTTATGAAATCTTCACGTTACGCTTCCTGCCTTGCCGCAGGACTTTGTCAGGCGCGTACAGTAATCACAGCCGACGTGGCACGTTGACGCTTGTTTCGCCAAAAATAGGCCACTGTAAGGACAACCATGGAGCCCTTCCTTCGAACATGTACTAACCTGACCTTCCTCGGAGCTGACGACAGTTCAGAGTGGTCGATGCCGGACTCCCTCTGCGTTTCGGATCGACGATGAACCTACAATGTCCTAGGACTAGCGCTCGTAAAGAGCCAGGGCTAGAAGTTTATACTCTATGTCAGGTTGGCAGTGAGCCAGCTGAAATCAAAGTCTAGACCGAACTACAGAGACTTCTACCTGCTGCAAAAGAGGGAGGAATGCGATAAAAGGCTTAATTGATATAAGTTCGAGACTAAGGAATAAGGGTAAATGTCTTATGTTTTAGACAGTGGCGCAGAGGCACGCTTCCTATTCCTTCAATTGCTCTTGACATTGCCAATCAGAGCCCTGGGTGAACGCAGTGTGGCACCCTCCCCTACAACTGCATATCCAGACGTCCGTAACAATACGGAGCTGAAATTTGCGAAAGTGGAAAGTCAAAAGTCACGGAACGGTCTTTTTAGTCGACTATCTCAGGCATGCTAAACATAGTCTGTAGGTACTACATGTCATTCTACGAGCATCTATCGTTTTGAGTCCCAAGGTTATTATCATAAATACTAGCACTGTGTAAGAGATTCTGCAGTCACCTGTATGTCGATTCAATCGCTGTTTGTGTACATAATGTTGCTGTGAACCAGAAGGCCACTGTTGTAGGGCACAGGCTAGTGCCCAGAGTCAAGCCGCAGACCCTTTGTGGCCTCAGATATCACATTCTTGGTCCGCTGCAGGGAGGTTTGTGGCTGGCTGTATGACTTCAATGCAGGGCAGTTCAGCCTTCCGCGCCACTGCCATGTCGCCCAAGGCATATTCGTAGATCCTAATCAATGACAGCTTTTTTCTACTATATATACCTACCATATCTCTCAACAATTGACATAGTGGCTCACAGATAACTGCCTCCACAACATTCTACCTTCCTTGATTCCTCTCATTCCACATATTTCACCTTTACAATGGTCAAAGACTACGGCGTCTGGCGTGCGAAGCCTGTCAGCTACACTTTTGAAGACAGAAAGGCTGATCCTCACTCGCCTCACCTCTCGCTCTACTTCGATGATGGTGATGGCACAGAAGGTCGAGCTGCCATCAACATCAAGTCAGGAAATAAAGAAGAGTCCCGTCTTGCCTACTGGACAGTTTCAGATTTTACCCATAATGTCACCACCAAGCTCGCTCAACTCAGTAACGGCTTTCGCCGTCTTACTGGCGCATCGGAGCAGAGACTTGATGGCCTTGCACTGGACTACATCCGTAGTAACCTCTTCAACCGCGCCTGTGGTCGCATCCTCCCTCATGATGTTGACGGAGCAGACAATGACATCCTCGATCAGTTGAGGCCCATCATCGATAGGGCCATTTCAGCTCAAGCTACAGTTTACATCTACGGCTCAGAGTTCAATGACGGCAAGGGGATACACAATGTCCACATGAATCAGGGTAATTCCGGACGCTGGCTTAAAGACAATGGCGTCTTCCAGGACGGTGGTCTGATTTTTCAATTTGAAGATCATTGTGAGGCTGTATTCATTGGCTTTGCCTCTCAGGCTGTGCATACTGAAGACGTCCCCGAACGGGCTGGTTACCCACTGCCCGACCAGCACTTTATCACTTGGGCGGACCTTCTTGCCCCCGAGCAGTCCGATGACGGCAAAGAGAAAGTCGACATTGAAGATTCGCCGGTGTTCATTGTCCAGGCTCTTGTCAACCCGCCTGGTCCCGATCAGCAGCCAGGCACTGCTCCCGAGACTGTCAGTCTCAGGAACAGAACTGGAGCTGAGATTGATCTCAGTGGATGGAAGATTCGTATCAAGACTGCAGACACTCAAACCCTACCCTCAGGCACGCGCATTGGCGCAGCTGAGACGAAGACTATTGAGACTAGCGTCCCACTTTCCAACAACGGCGGCATTATCACTCTTCTCAACGGGAAGGGATTCAAGGTACATGGTGTTAGCTACACAAGGGCTGAAGCAAACGGCGCTGTAGTCGTTTTTTGATAGTTACTGGATGGCTTCAGAGATAGCATATTAGCTGGGTTTCTTTGGTGATAGTTCTCTATTTATTTCTTTCCTCGACGATTGCGTAGCATACCTGATATTTAAACTGAATAGAAGCATCCCTCGGAACAAGACATTGAAAGTTGTAACAGCAAAATGTGTGCAATAATAAATATCGTTCTAGCGCCATTCAAATTAGGTTGATGCTCATCAGTATTGTGAATGGTGACAGTCTTTAAAACATCTCCGACTCCAAACAGTGTTTTAAAAAGGCTACAGATGCCCTGCGTTCCTGCACTAGGTGTTTTGCTTTCCCTTAAGTGTCCAGTCAAACCCTGACCAACGGACTTCATCCTGCATATCGCGATCAAGGACCTCCAGGTCCAGCAAGTCAATCATTCTCATCACACTTTGCTGTACCATGTCATCGATAGAGCTCGGTCTTGTGTAAAATGCCATCATTGGTGGAAATACAACAGCACCAGCTTTCGTCACTTCAAGCATGTTCTCCAAGTAAATGCTCGTCAGCGGTGTTTCTCTAGCCACTAGAACAAGTCTTCTTCTCTCCTTCAACGTCACACTTGCCGCTCGTACGATGAGGTCGTTATCGTAGCCCATGCGTATGCCTGCTAATGTCTTCATGCTGCATGGAACTACAATCATGCCGTCTGTGCGAAAGGAGCCAGAGGATAGTGAAGCTGAGACATCCAGTGATGAGTGTGTGACTGAGGCAAGAGATTCTAGGTACGAAGCCGTGTTATTTGGAGCTTCAAGTTCGTATTTGAGTGTTGCCCCTCCCCACTTTGACATGATCAGATGCGTCTCGACTTTGAGTTCTTGAAGACGTTTGAGGAGAGCAACAGCCAAGGGTGAACCAGTCGCTCCTGTGACAGCAACTACGATGCGTTTCTGACGGCCATTAAACCTAATAAGGGATGATTGGTGGCGTATTTGAACTCGTAAGTGGTAGGGGACTGGAAGCGTTGGGAAGTCATGTGTGCTGAAGAGACGTAATGGGCGAGCAATGCCGCGCATCTTGGCCGTGTTGAAGTTGATCGAAGCTCTTTAGCAGCTATTGGTCCCATTTAGATTCCAATAGCTTGTTTGGTTTGGCATGAATCGCAAATCGGATCTACTGGGCAGCCAGTACACGCCTCCAAAAGCTCCAATCCTTATACGAGTAACAGAGTCGATCCGCTTGAGGAGACAGATGCAACAAGGCCTTAGATGAGATTTAGTCAGAGTTCACAAACATGCCACTCAGTATCATAATGTTCACCAGGTTGCCGTATGCAAGGGTGTAAGCACTATATGATAGAATGGGTGTGCTGATCTTGCATCATTCCAAGATTTACAAGGCCCAAGGCAAACGCCACACCTCACAGTCCTCCTTTTATACGAAATGTGCATCAGTCTTCTTTAACTCGAACCTATTCTTTCAAGGCCCTGGACACTTTATTAGCCAAAGCAATCCAACCTAGCCAGTCGAGGATCTTGCGGACAATTGACTTCAACAGGTCGCCTTCCAAGTCCACCTGCCACGAGCGACCAACAATTACCGGTCACAGATGAAAAACCTAAAGCTTACTTGATAGACACTCCGACGACCTAATTTTACAACCGCGGTATGACTAGGGACGGAGCCGGAGCAGGATAGAGGGACGGGATCGACGAAACGATTGGGCCTTTGTAGTGGTATGATTTCGGATAATCGGTACGGCTTCGCGATCGAGATAAGACTTGTTAACTTGTGGCTTGCTGCGAGATTACAGATCGTTGCAGTAGTGCTTAATAACATGCTTGCTAAGGCTGACTACAGCGCATTTCCAGATGTAGTACGAGGCGGCCGACAATGCTTCACCCACTTAAATTCCATAGATGGACAACGACCTGGAGGGCCGGTCATGAAGGTAAACTCTTAAACTGTCATTCATTGAATATTCAGTGACCATAATGCAACGATTTCGTCCTTCCTTGACAAACAAGCTCCTGGCGGGCCGTGCATCGCGCAGGTCACTTTCAGCAGGCGGGACTTCCACTCTCGCGCACCTTGACTTCCGGGCCTTTGTGGACACTTTGCGAGAGGACAACGACTTAGCCGACATCACCGCTGAAGTTGATCCCAAACTCGAAATTGCAGCTGCCATCCGTCTAGCATATGAACAGTGCACCAGGGCTCCGCTGTTCCACAATGTCAAGGGAGCGAAGGATGGCCTATTTCGCATCCTAGGTGCACCAGCTGGTTTATCCAGTGACCCGAAATATCCTTACCGACGTCTGGCTCAGCACCTTGCCCTTCCGAAAGATGCTGGCGTGACAGATGTCATCGACAAGATGCTGTCGGCAAAGGGCCAAAGGCCACTGCCTCCAGTTCATGTGTCTACTGGGCCATGCAAAGAAAACATCATCATGGGTGATGATGTCGATCTCACCAAGTTACCTGCTCCGCTTTTGAACAAGGCCGATGGGGGTAACTACATCCAGACATTGGGTATAAACGTCATACCCCATCCAAGAGAGCCATGGACCAATTGGTCTATCGCACGCGCAATGGTTTATGATAAGACGCGCATGGTCGGTCTTATCATGAAGCCACAGCATATCGCCAGGATCTTTGAAGAATGGAAAAAGACCGGCAAAGACGTCCCGTACGCCATCGCCCTGGGAGCCCCGCCTATAGTAACCATGGCTGCCAGTATGCCCCTACCAGCTGGTGTCTCGGAGTCCGAATACGTTGGCGCACTCTGTGGTTCACCATTAGAGCTGGTCAAATGTGAAACGAACGACATGTACGTGCCGGCGACGAGCGAGATCGTGCTGGAAGGCACGATTTCTATCACCGATACTGCCAAAGAGGGACCGTTTGGGGAGATGCACGGCTACAGTTTTCTCGATGAGAACTCCCAACAGCCTCTATATACCGTCAAAGCCATCACGCATCGGAACAACCCGATTCTACCAGTTTGTGTACCTGGACGCGCGAACCTGGGTCCAGATGAGACGCATACCATGATTGGAACACTTGCCTCTGCCGAGATTCGGCACTTACTCCAGCAGCACGGTTTGCCAGTGACCCAGGTCTTTGCCTTGTTCGAGACACAGGTCATTTGGGCGGCTGTACAAGTCGACCGCAAGAAGCTAGCTGAAATGAGGACGAACGCCAAAGACTTCTGCCAAAAGATAGGAGATCTTGTGTTCCGCAACAAGTGCGGTATGCAGATTCACCGTTTGCTTGTTGTTGGAGAGGATATCAACCCATTCGACATGAATGATGTTACTTGGGCTTTTGCAACGAGATGTAGACCAGCGATGGATGAGTTCCATTTCGAGGATGTCCCCGCTTATCCATTGGTCCCGTACATGTCGCACGGACCGGGGACAAAGCTCACGGGAGGAAAGGTCGTGGCCAATTGTTTGTTGCTAGAGGAGTATGAAGGGAAGCAAGGCTGGGTGACTTGTGATTTTGAGAATGGATATCCTGAAGACGTCAAGAAGAGAGTCTTGATGAGACGTCAGGAATTTGGTATATAATGGCTAAGTGATATCAACTATATAATACTATCTGGTCTATAGGGTGTATTTAAAGTCAGGTCGCAGGTCACCTTGAACCCACTTCTGTTCATCTGACAAGCTGTCCCACTTGGCATCCATCTTGCCAAGGCTGCGATCTCTGTTCATCTTGCGAAGTCCCAAATGCATCAGGATAGATCCACCAAGCAAGAAAACCATCAGATAGCCAAAGACAACCCCATGTCCCGTATAGTAACGCGGCTTTTCGCGGAGTAAGTAAATGTTTGATGACACCACGCCATTCAGATTGCCCCAGCCAACGACTACTCCCAGCACAAAGGCGCGCTTCAGTGACCCCTCAGTGTTATTGTTCAACCAGGAGAGGGTGTTAGGAACGGTGGGGTAAATGCCTGCTGCGCCGAGGAAGACGCCGACATACTGCACTGTGGGGTTGGACGTTGCTATGAGCATAGCAAAACCAGCAATGCCAAGCAAAACGATGGCAATGTTGCAGTAACCTCGCTGTCGGGTCCTGTCGCCGTAGAATCCCACGCAAATTGTGAGAGCCGCGGCAACTGCATAAGGTGGCACGGAGAGAAGCTGGGCTTTGGTACCTGCATGCCCCATACCAGCAATGATAGTCGGGAGAAACAGCGAGAAGGCATATAGAGGAGTAAGACAGCCCATATAGATAAGCATGTATCCATATGTTTTCCAGTCCTTCAAAGCAGCAAACATATGTCTCTTGTCGAAATCCTCGGCTGTTCGACCTTGTCGGTCCATGATCAAGCGGCGTTGTACTCGGATCTGGTCATCAGGACTCAGGAAGCTCGCTGTTGCTGGCCAATCAAAGACGAGCCACCAGCACGCCAGTCCAGCCACAACAGTAGCAAGGCCCTCCAAGATAAAGATCCAAGCCCAACCGGGTTTCCCGCCAATTCCATCCATTTTCGCAATAACTGCAGCAAGCAAACCGCCAAAGGAGCCTGCTAGTGCAGCTGCTGAGAAAAAGATAGAAGACCGGATGCCGATTTCAGAGCTCTTGTACCAGCAAGAGAGGTAATAGTTGACTCCAGGGAAGAGTCCAGCTTCAGCCATACCGAGGAAGAACCGAGCAGCTAGCAAGCCCTTGACGTTGGTAACGAGACCCATCAGGGTCATGATCAGTCCCCAAGTCAGAATGATGAGCGTGAAGAATAGCCGAGGCGTGATCTTCTTGAGCAGGGCATTCGTTGCAGGTTCGACGACAGCATACGAGACGAAGAAGATCGTCAATGCATTATTATAGTCCCCTTTGACCATCCCAAGATCGAGTTCGAGACCAGCGAGGCGCGCGTTTCCGATATTGGTACGGTCGAGGAAGGACAGGAGATAAAGGAAGGATAGCCATGGGATAAGGGCCAGGTCAACCCTCCACATCAGCTTCTTTTCCTGTTTTGATCGGTCAGCTAAGTCGTGTCTTGGTATCGGTGCGCTGTTGATTATGCTTACAATAGCTTGACGCTCCTCCACCGTTTTCCCAGCATCAGGGTCTGGTAGATGAGCCAGAAGCTGAGCTCGCTCATATTCTATGGTCGTGTTGTCGACCTTTTCAGTCTCAATTGGGAACGGCTTCTCAAGATCGGCCATGGCGATTACAATTGGCTGATTTCGGGACAAGAGGTCGAAGGGATTGTGACTGAAAGGAGATGCCACTGCCTCTGAGATAGGTAGGGAGGTAGCTTGGGTCAGAGAATCTCCTACGAGTTGTGCAGGAACCCTTTTATCTATACTTTTCGGCGAGATTGATCGCACTTACAATACCGACGGTCGGTCTCCAGTACTGCATCCGTCTGGAGCACCCTATCATGTCCCAGTTCATGCAAGATTCCATCATTCCTGCACCATTCTACCCCACGGGGCAATAGACTTCTCCGTATCTGGGTGCTGCCCACAAGGTTAAAGTTGTGGCTGTCAACCCACATACAGGACACAACAACAGTGGACATTGAATTCCGTCTTTTCCCGCGCGTAACTGCGAAGATGTCATACTGTAGCATAATGTTGTTGATCCATTGGCGACCTCGGACTTCCGAGCCCCAATTCAACCCCCGAGGCGCAGGGAGACAACGGCCGCTGCAACACGCTAGAACAAATAGTCTGGCCCTAGAAGAGTGATGGAGGATCTTGGATAACGAATAAGAACGCATGTCTTGGTCACTGCGACAAGTAAACAGCCGTGCACCTGGAACAAGGTTTTGACTCTGTGATAACCTTGAATTAAACTCAGGGCGGAGCAGGCGGCGAAGTGCGGGGTTTTCGTCTCGACTTTTCTAGACTCCAACTGGTGTCTCGCTACCCCAACAAGCCCCATTCCCTCGCGCCATTTTGCAACAAGAATCCCCTCCAAAATAGGCGGAGTATGATCTCCTCACCTGGAGAAGTCAATAATTCCCTCATTGCCAAGTCTCCCTAGACCATTTTAGTGTCAAGCAACGGGCGTAAATTGAGCTGTGCAACCATATGGCAATGATGCATACGAATGACATAAAACAGGGCGGAACCAATAGTTGTCATTAGGCAGGTCAATACATCCGAGCACTCTGTACGCACCTGGTCTCGTCAGACCGCTAGCAGTAGATCGTCGCCGTGGCATTTTCACAGTGAGAGGAGTGCGGCATCTTCTGGCAGCTCCACGTCTCGCGAAGTTGCACCAAGCATAAGGCTGTCCACGGGGGAGCATGCCCAGCCTCTTTTCGTCCCTTTCTTTTCTATTGTTTCCTACTTCTACATTTCTAACTTACTCCTCTCTCCCCCATATCCGTTGTCCCCTGTTGTCACGATGTGTAATCGACCCTATCAGTTCAATCTCATTCCATTCCAATTCCCTCTTTCACAATCTTGGGACATTGACCGTTCCATCGTTACCTATTCGCCTCCTCCGCCACCGTCGCCACCACCGCCTCCATCACATCCCCCAGACCCTCCATAATCACCCGCTCCTCCGCCGCCAGATATATCGTCCCCTCGACCCCTTCTAATAATCCGTCTCTGTTTCCATGCATCGCGACCCAAGAGCAGGGTTTTCAGATCAGTCTTCTCCACGTTGGCAGCAGCATGCTTCACTGTGTCAGGCACGTACTCCGTCAACGTCTCCTCCACTAACACTCCCCTTTCCAGCTCCGATGTATACTTCGATTTCCATAACTGTCTTGTATGTTGAAGCAATGTACCTGCCGCCTGGGTATTTGCGGTGCGTTCTCTATCGAGGACCCAGTCTGCCTTCTCAGCCGACCAAATCCAGTAACTTGCTGGGAACAAACGATGAGTCTGCCATAGAATATCAATCTCAAGCGTTGGTGGGATTATCCGAGATGGTCGTGAACTTGGGTGACGAGATGGCTTTGCTGCCTTTGGGTCTAGCTTTGACTTGTACGAGCCATCCGTCTCACTCTTTGGAAGCACACTACCCAGAAGGCCGAGAAAGTCTTCGTAGTCTCCCACTGAGTTCTTCAGCCTGTCGACAAACCCAGGCGCCGAGTCCTTGGCCCGTTGTATAACCTTCCAGAATGACACTTGTTGCTCGAGGTCTGCTCGAAGATCCTGCAAAGACGGCCATGGCTTCAGCATACATGTCTCGTTGAACTGTTCATGCTGACTTTGACTCCTGCATCTTTCCTCTACCCTGCAAGTTCGTATCGCTGCGTATGAATGGAGGTCCCAGAC
>JAAQRH010000281.1:0-16061 GCA_013186785.1 Fusarium pseudonygamai
GTTTTACCTTTGTTTGTTCTTGCTCCTTCATTTGCTAGGCGCTGAGGCGATTTCATGTTAACTTGTTGACCATTCAACCCCAGCTGCGTATCCCTCAAGGACCAAAAGTCCATTCCTTGGCAAACTTAAGATAAACAATTGTCTGACAAGCAAACGCAAAGCTAGGCAGACAGATCCTAAGCTCATGTTTTCACAATTGTTATCTTCATTACTCATCCTCCCTACCCCCGGAGACCGGTGTCTCGTTCATGCGCTTTCTATGACGGATCTCATTGTAAGCTAGAGCATCACAATCAAGCCTCAGGCCAAGAAGCGTGGGCTTAGACTCGAATGATACAAGTCCATAATACTAAGTATACAATTTTCCAGTATCTCTTGAACCCAAGAATCGGGTAATTTAACCACGAGACCATGTCGTTAGTTCTTGTAGTCTAAGCACTGACAAAAAGCAGATTGCTAAGGTGCAATGGACATGCTTGAGCTTTGTTCTTTTATATTCTGATGGAAGACTATACAGTCATATTTGTCTCAAACACAAAACAAGAGCTTACTCTATGTGGAGGCACTTGCAGCCTCCTTCTTCTCCAGAGCCTTTTCCAGAGCCTCAACCCGCTTATCAATCTTCTGGAAGGACCAGCCTTGGAAGGCAGGTGGGTAGAATAAAGGACGAAGGTCAAATCTGTGGTCGTCGGGCGAGTAGTTTTCCCTGGGTAAAAGTCAACATTTTCATCGCAATGCAAGATTCAAGGGGACCGCTTACAGATGAACAGCTGGTGTTGCCACAGCTTGTTTGTGGCTCCTTATTGTTAGTAAAAAGCAATTTGCCAATAGTAATATTGCTTACCGGTTGATATAATGGAAGTGGTAGAAACGCTTCACCTTGGTGGCGACATCTCGTGGGCTAAGTTTGCCATCTCCGCCCCATTCTTCAACAAGTCGTAGGAACATACCGTAAGGTCCTAACTTGCTCTCCTTACGTAGTCGCTGCAACGTAGTGTTAGTTCCCCTTGCTTTGGTCCGTAGCTGGTTCACTTACTCCAAAACGAGATAGTTCGTCATAGGTCATGCCCATGTCAACTGCGGCTGCGTCAATAAAATTAACTTACAACATGATATGATCACTTACCCTCGTCTGACTGAACATAGTTTTCAGTGATAGGCTCTAGCTCAGCCGTGGCTATGTTGGTGTTAGTCTCATGGCCCAACCAGGGTGATAGATTTCGTACGTGTAGCATGAATGAACTCTTCCAAAATCGGCATGTCGAAGTTCTTGGCCGCCCATGAAATGAAACTCTTCAGATCCCTTTTACTCACGCTCCCGATGGGATTAAGATCCGCACTTGAACAACTGCGTCGTCTATCAGCATGATTCGCATCAGGGGTATGCGGACGAAGCACTTACTCGTACTTGGTGAGGTCTGGTAGATATCGTTAGTAAAACATCGCAGTACGCTTTACGAGGCACACTCACATCCTCGGAGACATTCATCAACATTGCTGGATCCTAGAACAAGCAAGCTTCCTCCTCCTGGTCGCTGACGAACTGTTGGTAGCATCTGAGCGTAGTAATAGGCGATGACCATGCGGCTGCGTGCCTGGATATTCTGAAGGGCCACTGCAAGAGTTAGCATATCACGTAAAACGGGTTTAGCGTACATTGGGTGGAATAAAAAAACGTACAGTTTTCAGTCGCTGATCCACCATGAACCTTGAATTTAGGCTCGAATCCCGTGCCTTGAGTGAGCAAGTTCTTGGTAGCGTGGAAGGTATCGTCAATGTTCATGTCAGTGTGGTAACTACCGATACGCTCGGCAAGGTCCTTGGCACGCTGTCGAGTCTCCTTGCTGCTCTGCTTCTCCATACCCATGTACACGGTGTGGAAGATCTGGTTGCAGAACTCCTCAGGGGTTTCGGGAAGCTTGTCCGAGAATACAGCAATTCTCTTGACGTCTTCGATGACCTCCTCATTACCAGCCTTGATAGCCTCAACGACGAGTCTGCACATGCTGAATACAATGGTAGCGGTTGCACAGGAGTCGATACCTCCTGAGAGGGGGACCAAATAACCAGATGCCCTGCTTCTTCGGACTTCTCAATAGTTAGTATTTTCAGTTCTTTGGGGACCAAGCTCCGACAGCCAGGCCGACAAGGACAGACGTACGGTAATCCCAAAGCCAGCAAGCTGGGCCAAGAGCCTATATGTCATCAAGTCAGTCGAATTACCCCACCGGAGTTCTGTCTGACGGATGGACGTACAATTTCTTCCTCGGGGACATGATAACGGGCTGGTTGAGGAGCTGTAGGGGCACGAAGGAGGTCAAGGTCCTCATGGCCCAGGCTGAAATCAACCTCGATTCTCTCATATACAGGTGCTTGCACAGCCTGAAAGTTGCGAGATGGTGCAAATCTATAAGCGCGGACTTCCTCGAGATCAACGGTCGCGGTAACAACTTCGACATCGTCCAAGCTGAACTGCGAGCCTTGAGCCACGATCGAGCCATTGACCATGATGAGAGATGCACCATCGTAGAGAAGCCTGTCTCCATCAGAGCCTAGAGAATCGTCAGATCAAGCAAGATTGAGGCGACTGTTGGAGAAAAATACCAGACTGATTTGCATAAAGGTATACACCACCACTCTTGCGAGTCGCTTCAGAAATTAGAGCAATACGCTCATCAAGCTTTCTTAGTGTGTGATGAGAGCCAGAGGAGTTAGTAAAGATTTCCACGCCGTTCAGAGCCCTTTTAAAAGTCAGTCATAAGCCAGAGGTTTGATAGCACAGTATTATTCCACTAGCATCATTTGAGTCATTGGGCGATCAAAACATACATGTTAATGTGAGGTGCCTGGGGGGTAAAGAGCTCCTCGCATGTCTCGGCGGCGACAGTTGTATCATTGAGGGACAGAACAACATCACCGATGGGAACTTGCCGAACGCCCTGGTGCTTCTGAAGAGCAGGAGGAAGATTGTATTTTTCAACGTATCTCGGCCTGTTCCATGGGGTGAAGAATCGGTTCTCCCTGAAGTTTCTATACAACCATGTCAGCCAGACAATCTTGCCTAGGTAAAAAACAGCAAAACGTACCCATCGTTGGCAAGATAGATTTTGGGGCGAAGGCAGAGCAGTTTGCCATCCAAAATAATAGCGCGGCAGTTGTATCGACAGCCTCTGTGCATGAGAGGAAGACCAACGTCGATGAGAATGCCATGGAGTTCGGTGTCAGTCAAGATTGCGAGGAGTGACTCCAAGGAATGCTCGTAAACATCAGCCTCAAGGAAATGGTCAAGACTATTCATTTTATTAGTAACGCCTCGCTATCAAGTATACAACTGGGCCAGAATCTAACATACCAACCATAGCCTGTAATCTCGAGCTCAGGGCCCGTTCTAAGCGTAGCTCCAGCTTCCTTGGCGAGAATGATACTCTTACGAATTCTCTTCAAGTTACCCTCCCAATCCAACACCCACTGGTTGAGAGAACATGTCGCCAAAGTGATCAGGTCCGCCATCTTGAACTAAAGATGTCCAAGGAATTGCTTTCGAGGGAATGGAAGTGATGGTTGATGACTAGTATGAAGAGATCGAGGTGGGCCTTCGGTTTATGTATTCGCGCGGGGTAGAAGCTTGCGATAGCGGCATAACTTACTTTGTTTTACGTGCAACAAGCTTCCGTCAGTCTTTTTCCCCGAGTCAGTTTTGTAAATTATATTTTGTGCACCGAAAGATAATTATGTTCTTTCTTAAGGTCTCTTCAGTTCAAATATCCTATAATTTGGATAGACCTTACGATCCAAATATCTCATCATGACTCCCATTGCCCCACCATATCTAGACTCATGAACTCAAGATACCGGGTCATCTCCGATCGTCCGAATCATAATGACTTGAAGATTGTAACAAGACATTTAGACACGCAGACAAGTTTGGCCCTACCTACAGCCTTCTGATGAGTATATAAGTTATCAAATTGACTTATACAATAATTGAAGTGAATACTTTGTATCAGACATTGTCGTTATCATGAAATCCCGTTTCTATTCTACATCCCTCGACCGTTTTATCATCTAAATAATGTTACACATGAGATTATATGGTACACAATTACACTCGACTCTCCGTCACTCTCACCTACTATATCCCCCCTTGGCAAGCGCATCCTCAAACATGGACTTGCAAGGGACCTTGCTACCCAATTTGGCACACAGGAGGAACGCACCGCTGAGCTTTCGGTGCAGACTGTATGTCTCTTCTGGTGGAGGTGCCAGTCGCTCGTGGAGCATGACAGGGATGAGAGCCTTGACACGCTCGGTGATAGTCTGGTCTTTGAAATCATAGATATCAGGTGCGTTGGCAAGGAAAGGCTCCGCAAGTGTAAGAACAGACTTTGTGTGTGCTTCAACCATCGTGCGACTCTCATGGCCTGTCAGGTAGCCCAAGCTCTCTGACAACTCCTTGACAGCGGCCTTGTCGGATCGAGAGGCCGCAGCGAGGAGCTGCACATATTGTGTGACGAACTCATCAGGATATTCACGAGATGCGCCAAAGTCGAGCAGCTCGAGCTTGTTGACATCCGCGTTATAGAGAAAGTTTGTCCAGTTTGGATCTGTCTGCATAAAACGAAACTCTGTGATCTCACGGAGACAGAGACGAAGAATCTGTGTGCCGATCCAGTCGCGTTGCTCCTGGGTGAAAGAGGTGATGCGAGTCACGCCAACACCATCCATGAAGTCCATGGTTAGTACTTGCTTACCCGATGCCTCGGGATAAACATTTGGCACCCTAAAAACATCCTTCTCGCTTGAACCGAGAAGCTCTCTGTAGCGTTGAGCGCACTGAAGCTCTCGCTCATAGTCACATTCCCAACCGAGCTCCAATCGTGCATTGTCGATGGTTTTGTTGAGGTACAAACCCTTAGGGAGTAGCTTGGTAGCTGTGAGGAGAATGCTCAGGTTGTCGAGGTCCGAGTTGATCGAGTCAGCGACACCAGGGAATTGGATCTTAACAGCGACTCGCTTGCCGTTCTTCAATGTGGCCTTGTGAACCTGACCGATAGAAGCAGCGGCGATGGGCTTCTCCTCAAAATCGCTGAAGAGCTCTCTCCACTCAGGACCGAGGTTTGCTACCAATACACGATCACGCTGCCAGGCAGGCATGTAATCAGCGCGATCCTGGACACGTTGGAGCACCTGTTGAATGGGCGCAGGGAGCATCTTGGTATCCTGGAAACTCATCATCTGGCCAAGCTTCAAAGCAGCACCACGCATGCGCGAGAGCTTTGCAACCAGACGCTCCATGTTCTTCTCGCTCAGAAGAACAGATCCCTCGCCACCACCGCCAAAGGCTCGACTGAAGCCTTCGGTCATGGCGCCTCCCAACATACCTGCTGCAAGACCACTATAGTTCCAGATTCGGCTGATACGAGACGAGGGGACCTTGGATTCTCGTAAAGCATAGGGTGTCTCTGATGGCGTTGCTGTTTCCTCAGCAATCTCTCTGGCGGCTTGAATGACATCCTCGTCGATCTTTTTGTCGGCTGTAGGGGCTAACGGAGTGGCCTTTTCTGGCTCAGGTATGGAGCTTGCTTCCACCGGTTTCTGCTCAATGGGCTTCTCCTCCAACTGTTCCTTCTGCACAAACTTCTCAACCAAGGGCTCTTTCTCGGCTGGCTCTACAGGCTTAACGGGCTCCACTGGCTTGGACACTGGCTCTTGAGGGTTTACGGCCACCTCTTCATAGCTCTCTTCGAGGGGTGGTGGGCGCGGAGGCCAGTCTCGCATGGGATGTGGCTTCACAGGACCCCCAACTCCGGGCCGTGCAGGAGGTGCTCCAGGCCGACCTTGTTTTCGTAGAGAGTCGAGGACTTTGGAACCTCTCGCGGTATGGAAGATATTGACATCGATTCCAGGCGGTAGATCAAGGTCATCCTCTTTCGGCGGTTCCGATGTAGCCTGTTGCTGTGGGCTCAGCCTGAAACTGGGTATCGGGCTATTGAAGGGTGCTCTTTCGGTTCTCGTCACTTCAGGCGGAGCATTTTGTTTCGGAGTCTCGACTATAGGTTTCGTCTCTCGGGCTGCCGGTGCAGCTTGCTCGTATACGACCCCATCGCTTGCCGCCGTAGCATTCTGTGCTTTCTCCCCGGGCGGTGAGCCCCTTTGAGCATTTCGCTTCCTCAATGCCGCCGCAACGCTCGAAGTTCGACTGTAGGTATCGATCTGACGACCTCGAAGCGCGACATGCTTAGCGGCGACACCTCGAGAGGCATTGAGCACTGCCGCAAGGTCGATGGCGAAGTCGACGAACCTCATCGGGCTTAGGCGGCCTACTTGGGCCAGAAGCACATTGAATGGAGGTGATTGATATTGTCTGGCTTGCTGGCGTTGGCTGCCAGCTCGGTTTGGTGGGTTGGTAGTTCCAAGGTCCGACGAAAAAAGTCCATGATCTAATCGATGGGTCATGCAACTAACGGGTTCCTTATAAATGGCCTTGTCTGAGAGCTTTAGGAACCGGACACATAATTTGGCTATTAAAAAGTATCATCTGAATTTCAATTCTATTTCCTTTATCATGTAAATATTCAGGATGGCTGCGCTTCTTTATTGAGCCGCTGGAGATATCGTGAAAAGTATGTAGCGCCAACACAACACCATGCTATTAAAAAGTTCGACGACGATAGTGACTGGTCATGTGAAAACAACCTGATGGAACATTGGAGCAATCTTCAGTCCAGGAATGCACTTCGGGAGACATGGAAGACGTGGGAAGCAAGAGAAGCCCCGAATCTTGTCACCACAGTATCTCATCTCAACCGTTACTTCTTTCCAGATATTGAGTCAGGTCTTTTCACTGATCTCAAAAGTGATCCTCTGGGAGTCATGGGCTTGGAATTCCCAAAGGAGCTGCCACTTGATCCACGTCCAGGGGTGCCAACCTTGCTCCAAAGCCTTTGCGCTGCAGGTGTGAGTCCACCATTGACCCGAGGACTACTAGGAAACTTTGGAACTGGCGTCTTGTCAACTCTCCCTGTAAGTCCATTCCTTGAAGATTCCTTCTTCGACTGAGATATCCTCTCCACCATGCGTTCGTGTAGACTTTCTCTGTCGCGCTGCTCCTGCAAGCGGAAAGGGTTTGGAGCTGCATCTCCAGGGCCTAGGTTGATACTAGGAGCAGGAAGGATTGGCTCATCTTCATCATCCTCGTCGTCCACAAAAGCATACCCATTAACTCTTGGTGTCTCGCCTCCGCTAACGATGCTAGAGTCTCGATCATCTTTCCGAGGCTTGCCGGCAATGGCGTCTCGCACGGCTGACATGGTTGGAGATGGCGGTCTTGGTGTAATGCGCGGTTGTGGCATTCTCGTGTTCTCGTAGACTATTGACTTTGGAGCCATCCTTGAGGATTCTTCGGCCTTCTGAGAAACGGTGAGGGCACCATCGTCTAACCCGTCAGGTCTAAACATCAAACTGTTTCGAGGGTTGGCATTCCAGGAATCAGGGCGAGCTGGTCGGTCGTCTTTGTCCTTGATGGCCAGCAAATCCTTCTTGAATCCGTCATCTATGAGGCTTCGGGTTTGGCTCAGTCGATCCTCAACCTCTTTCTGTTTGATCATTTGCTTTGACGGCAGTTTGTTACCGCGCCAAAGCCAGGCATATTTGTCCGCCTTTTTCTGATTCTGTTTGTCGACAAGCTTGTAAAAGCTTTCATTATCCTCACTTGTGTAAGTATCTTGAAATTTTGTTAGGCTCATGTTGGCTCCTAGCCGTTGTTGAGTATCTGGAACATTAGAGGTAACTGAAGCTGGCGTATCACCGCCATATGTTGAAGGTGTCCTGTCACCAATAGTGAAAGAATTCGGTTGTGATGAGAGGGGTGCATTTCGGCGTCCAGGTGTCATAACATGCTGAAGTCTTCGGCCCGCACTTGAGATCCAGGCAGCATCCTTTGACTCCAGTGCATCTAGATACTCTTGCTGTATCTCAGTTTGGAGGAGTCCTGGGAAGAAGTCCCGGGCGATGATTTGTGATAGTGCTTCTGTGTAGGTATCTTCGTCAAGTACCTTCTTGGGTCGTTTTATCTTTTTGGCTTGAGGAGGCGGGGGCATCAAGTCTGTATCTGTCCGCTTGCGTACCAGCGCATTTGAGGTTCCTGACCCTGATGAGTTCATGATGGGCCAACCCTGGGCGCAAGGCGCGCACCAGCCGTGGAAAGTTCACTATCAGTGATGGATCGTGTTTTATAGCTGCTATGTGACGCTAGGTACGGTTCAGATATTCAGAGTCGAGTCTTTTGGATATGAGTTTGGTTTGTGTCTGTTGGCTGTGATAACTTTGTCTGAGGTTCCAACAATAAAGAAGTGGGGCCGAGATCTTGATATGCAACTAACCGATCTCCGATTCAGCCAAGACAGTCCAGGTACTCAAGGTAAGGTAACTTTGAACAACCTGAAGCCTCAGGTTAACTTCTTGAGTACCTTAGTAAGTCAGCGGCATTACTCTGGTACCTACTACTAAGGTAGGTAGGCTTTATGAGTACCACAATAGCTTGGTGATTGAAAGTAGGAAAACGTGGGCTTGGACTGTAGAAACGTAGCACAATAATGAGACGATCTATTCCCTTTCGCATCCGAGGCTAGGCTCCAATGCAGCAAATACACACAAGACACACACATCGGTGTTGGTGGCGATTGATAAAGATTCCCCAACTTTAGGCGCGTGGCCACGCTAGGCATTGCTGATTTGCGCCCAGCTGCGATCGCTTACAGGGGCCTTGTAACCTATCACAAAGGTTGAAAGCCCTGAAGCCTTGCCCGTTAAGCTCGCCCCGCCAGGCGTTCTAGGTTCGTCTTCATGACGCCGCCAGCGGGGAGAAACTCCACCGAAAAGCCGCCCTCCATCAACGTCCAAAACTTCTTTCCCCTTCCTCACATTGTGGAACCAAGCCGCTTTGACAGATTGTCTCGCTTCTTTAACATTCCACAAGCTTATTTCTGAATCCTTCCTTTCACAATCCACTTCTTCTCTCTTTGCGACTGTCTTGAGCGGTTGTAGCTGCGCTCGGCGCAAACCAACGACAGAACCCCTCCCCCTCCTCCCTCTTTGATCTCCTTCTGTGCAGCCAACTCCTTCGCCGAACAAACGCTCACTTCGCAAAATGGCTGTCGAACTCAAGAACAAGGGCAACAAGGCCTTTCAAGCGGGTGACTATCCCAGTGCTGTAGACTTTTACAGCCAGGCCATTAAGTTGAACGACAAGGAGCCTACATTCTTCACCAACCGAGCCCAAGTGCGTCAATATATCACACGACCTTGCCCCCAGAACCTTTCCTGACTTGGTACTCTAGGCATACATCAAGACCGAAGCTTACGGTTACGCCATTGCCGACGCTACAAAGGCCATCGAGCTCAACCCCAAACTTGTCAAGGTTCGCCACAAGACTACCATCGACCCGGAGGAAGAGGCTTTGAAATGTTGACTGTGCTAGGCCTACTACCGACGAGGACTGGCCAAGACTGCGATCCTCCGACCTAAGGAAGCCATTGACGACTTCAAGACATGTGTGTCCCTCGATCCCAGCAACAAAGATGCCAGACTCAAGCTGGAGGAGTGCAAAAAGATCGTCCGTCAGCTAGCCTTCTTTGCGGCAATCGAGGTCGGCGATGAGCCTTCAGCAGCTGAAGGTCTTGATCTGGACTCCATGGTGGTCGAGCCAGGATACGATGGTGTGCGATTAGGCGACGAGATGACACAAGAGTTCATCGACGATATGATTGAACGTTTCAAGACGGGCAAGAAGATCCACCGAAAATACGTCTACCAAATCATCATCGCGGTCAAGAAGCTTGTATACGACGAGCCCACCATGGTCGAGGTTGAGATCCCCAGCGACGTGAAGCTCACTGTCTGTGGTGACACTCACGGTAAGAACACTTGTCGGTCAGAGGTTTACCAAGCTAATTCGCCACTTCAGGTCAATACTTTGATCTTATGGAGTTGTTCCGCCGCAACGGAACCCCCGACGATAAGCACTGGTATCTTTTCAACGGTGATTTCGTGGACCGAGGTTCTTGGTCGACTGAGATCGCTCTGCTCCTCTATGCTTACAAGTGGCTGCGACCTAATCAGTTCTTCTTGAACCGCGGTAACCACGAAACGGACGACATGAACCGTGTGTACGGTTTCGAGGGCGAGTGCAAAGCCAAGTATAACGAGCGGTAAGTTTTGCGAGCCATTTACATATCAATGTGACGATACTAATTGAGTATGAAGGGTATTCAAGCTGTTCTCTGAGAGCTTCTCTGCTCTTGCTCTGGCCACTCTTATTGGCAAGAAGTACCTTGTCCTTCACGGAGGTCTCTTCTCTGATGACAGCGTCACTCTTGACGATATCCGAAAACTCAACCGACACAACCAGCGACAACCGGGTCAAGCAGGTTTGATGATGGAGATGCTTTGGACCGACCCCCAGGAGGAGAACGGCCGAGGGCCCAGTAAGCGTGGTGTCGGTATGCAGTTCGGTCCCGACATTACCAAGAAGTTCTGTGAGAAGAACGGTCTTGAGGCTGTTATTCGAAGTCACGAGGTTCGCATGGACGGCTATGAGGTGCAGCACGATGGCCGCTGTATTACCGGTAAGTCATTCTGGGTATCTTTGTTGAACTTTTGCTGACCTTCCCTCAGTCTTCTCTGCCCCTCGATACTGTGACTCAACAGAAAACAGGGGTGCCTACATCAACATTGGCCCCGACTACAAACTCCAGTACGAGCAATTTGATGCTGTGCCTCATCCCGACATCAAGCCAATGGTAAGTGGCTCTCGATGCCCAATCTCGTAACCCCCAATACTGATCAACTGCCAGGCATATGCGCAAAGCTCTCTCATGTCTTCCCTGATGTAGAAAAAACGGAGAGCCTTTAGAAAGCGAAACAGGCGGCGATTTCACGATGTATTCAGGTCCCGGGCGTCTGGAAACGGTGCATTTGCAGGGTAGGCCGATGGGCGATGTACATGCATACATTTATACCCCCATCTTCGGATAGATGAGATGATAAAATGAGGTTCCAGTTGAATGATGATAAATATGACAAAATGCCACTCTTCAAGCATTCCATAGTCGATCTTGTCCGTCCGCTCCTACCATGGCGCCTAGCCAGTCTGAGCATTGTCGTAGTTGTAGGCTTACTTGCTCGCCATCATCTGTTGTGCCCTGCCATGCTGTGATTGCCGTTGCAAAGGAGCCAAGGTCTGGTCTTGGAATACGGACCCAGGCATGGTCGTTGTCGATTTTCAGAATATCCATAGAGATTGCGGTTCCTACCATTCCCAGACATCGACGGAGGGCAGTTGTACAGTAGCTTTTCAGCGAAAGATTGTCAAGTGTGACAGATGATGAGCCGCTGAGACTGATAAGCTGTAGGTGTACATATGAGAATGGTGGCTCCTTGATTGTGCATGTGAGAAGATTATGAGACTTTTCGAGGTCTTTCTGTTGAAATATTGATTTTTGACTGCCTTGGCTTGAGTTTTGCGTCATTTTGAATAGAAGTACTGAGATGGTTTGTTGATGGTCAAGTTGATCTATCTTCAATGAAATATTGAAGTTTCAGTGGATATCACAGTTGTTGCATATACCGCTTAAGTGCATAATGGCTCTTCATCCGCCGCCTTTGTCGCGAACTTGTTCTACATTTCAACAACCACTCTTCACGCCCCAGACCGATCGCCGAAACAAAATACCATCGACGGTATCTCCCACGAAACACGAAGTATGTCGTCTTCCAACTACGTCTCTACCGGCCAAGCGCGCTACCTACGAGCATGCATGGTCTGCTCTGTTGTCATGACCTACGCAGTACGTCCTCTCCGTCGCGAAGACCAGCACGAGCCCGAGACTAACATATTGCGATCCTAGCGCTTCCGCGACGAAGGCTGCCCGAACTGCGAAGAGTTTCTGCATCTCCAGCACTCACAAGACCAGATTGAGAGCTGCACCTCCCAAGTCTTCGAAGGAGTTATCACCCTCGCGAACCCGGCCAAATCATGGATCGCAAAGTACCAGCGCCTTGACAACTATGTCCCTGGCATGTACGCCATCAAAGTGTCAGGTCAACTTCCCGACGAGATTCGATCGACGTTGGAAGACGAGTATAGAATACAGTACATTCCGTAAGTCGAACTTGGACACGGATAGCATGGACTGAACTGACTGGGTTTATAGACGTGACGGCACAGAGGCGGAGAACGACGCTTAGGGTGCCAAGTTTTGACTGGCTTGGAATAATTTCTTCTACTGTTTCTGGCGAAACTGGCGTTGGGGGGACTGGCATAACAGTAAATATGATAAGAACGCGTATGATTATTTAAAAGCGGCCGTTGTGGTATCGATGGTAGATTAAAGCAGAAACGCCCCATCCAATTCTTGTGCTGAACATAATTTCACCCATGCCATTTGCTATAATTCCTGTAACCCAGCCCAAGCTGTAAGACAATCCCTAATATTCTCAGTTGTTTCTCTGCTTCTTAACAGAGCCCATACCAAAGCTAAACCCAGCAGACTCTCTTGATCGTTTCTTCTCCATCTCCTCCTTCATTATACGTTCAGCCTCGCTCATTTTCTTTGGCTGTTCAATCTTGGCTGGTTTCTTCGATCCTGAAGCGAGGGCGTTCTTCTTGGCCTGGGCGAAAACGTTCTTGGTCTGAGGCTTTCCACCAAGCTTCATTGAAAGACCTCCAAATCCACCGGGCTTTGCTGGCGCTACTTCCGGCTCTTTCCCTTTGTCCGTAGTCGTGTCTGCTGTCTTCGAAGATTCTGCTTCAGGGGCTGTTGTGTCAGGCGCGGAGCTTTCTGATGACTTTGTTTCAGAAGCAGCTGGCTTCGCTCCAAATGAGAGCTTGATCTTCTCGCCTTCTTGTCGCTTTAGCTCTCGAGCTTCATTGTCCTCTTCTTTCTCCTCTTCCCGAATGCCAGCGGTGGCTTGTGCTCGCTTGATCTGCTCCCGAATCATCCGCTGTTCTATCTCCTCGTTGCCTTGATCCTGGGCCTCTTTGCGTCTTAATGCGTCCTGTCGTCTTAGGGCTTCTGGAGACCGATCTATCCACGCTATGTGAACACCCTTATCGTTTTCTTCGACGCGGCAAATTCCCTCGCGGCCAAGATGTTTTGCGAATTCCGTTAAGCTGGCAAAAGAGGTGGCATTCATATGTATGTGTTCTTTGTTTCGTATGTACTCCTGATAAAAATGGTTGATATGGACCTGCTTTTCACCGTGACCGGTCCTGAGAAGCTGGAGAAAGTCTGACTGAAACTGCTGCGTGTACGATTTTATGTATTTCTTGGGGTCTTCGCCGACAAGCAACATTTGTCGAACGTGAGATTCGGACATCTACCATGATAGTTAGTAATTTTCTCGCTACATGACTCAGGGGGCCACAAACAGTGTGCTGACGGAAGCCATTCGCGTCTCTGCATTGCTTTTCTGTGAAATAATTAGTATTTGTTATGAGATTCAGAGGTGAGATTCAGAGGAGTTGAAACCACAATGATGAGATAGCGCAGCGTTTACTTACCGCAAACTTGACAGTACCATCTCAAACGCTGAAGGCCTTTGGCCTTCATGCGGTTTGCGACGTATTTCGTTGAACCGACCTCGGCCTTTGGCATGTTGGCGATGATGTTTGAAGAAGGAAGATTCTCATGTAAAGAGCTGGTGGATGGAGAGGATGTTAAGAGTGTGGAGCCGCCTAGAAATAGTGGGGCCTTCCGTACAGGCCTCGAGGCAAGGAGCAAGAAAATATCAGACCTTAATAAAAGGTGCCAAAATATGTTAAGCAAAAGGTATCCTACTATAACCTTGTATCAATATTATGTGAAACTTATACTATGTTACCTAAGTCTTTTTATTATTTAGGATCGAGGCCTAATAAGTTTTCGTTCCTCTTCTAGCCGGATTATTCCAGTAAAGCAAGCTTATTTGCACAGCGCACTATGCTTACCACCTTGAGTAAGGTATCCGTAAAACCATCCATAATATCAATATCTTCGCTCGCTGAGAGATATTTCTGGCACACTAGGAGATGCAAGAAACTGAAGACCTCAGTCCTGAGTGACAAAATGAATCACAACAGCTTGCGATGACTTCGAATGACTTCCTTAGGTAGGTACCTTTAGGAACCGCTGAAACGGGACAAGAGCTGATTGGCTGGCTGTGAATTATTCAGCCGAAGCCCCGCTATTATCAGCTTGTATGCTTTGCGACTGCTCAACTCCAAAACTTTAATCTTCACGATCGATCATTCACAGAGCACGAATCTGACCCTGCCACCAGCATTTGCTTTAATCTACAAGCGCGCTTCCACGTATAACTAAGCCTTACGTGAAATACCTACTCTTCGAATTCGCCTACGATGTCGGAACGCAAAGTACTACAGAAATACTATCCTCCCGACTTTGATCCGAGCGCTCTTCAGCGTCGTCGTGGTCCCAAGAACGCTGGACCTCGCATTCAGCAGGTTCGCATCATGTGTCCAGTATGTATTGACCCATAGAACTCCTGCAAGACTGTAACTTGAAGCTAACATCCATCTCTAGTTTACAATGCGATGCACGCGATGCGGCGCTTTCTCGAATCGCGGTTTGAAGAAGAACGCTCGCAAGGAGACTCCGCCAGACGAAAAGTACCTAGGAATACAGATCGTTAAGCTTAGTTTTCGATGCTCCTCCTGCAGCTCAGAAATCATCATCAAGACCGACCCAAAGAACCAAGACTACGTTGTAGTTAGTGGAGCGGTGAGGAACAATGAGCCGTGGAGGAATCGAGCGGCTGAGGAAGAAAGCATGGAACAGCGTCTGGACAGGTTGGAAAGAGAAGAAGCAGAAGCCGCAGGCGAGGAAGAGTTGGACAAGATGGAAGAACTGGAAGCCAAGAACCAGGATGCTCAACGAGAGATGGCCGCTGCCGATGCCTTGGACGAAATCCGCCACAGAAACGCTCGCATCAACCGATCCGAGAAAGAAGGTGTGGATTTCGTAGATACTATCGTACGGACAGAGGACGAAGAGAGAAAACAACAGGAAAAGGAGGACGAAGAAGCTGCCAAGGCGGCATTCGCTGCGGCACGAGCCCAGGTGGAGAGTTCTGCGAAGGTTGTTGAGCCAGAAAATACTCCTGTCGAGCAGCAAGCCCCAGCGCCTACCTTCAAGAGGGCGGTCAAAAAGAAGAAGGATCATGCAGCTGCTCTAGGACTGAAAAAGAAATCGTCATAAGGGAATGGGAATGGTCAAGAAAGACAAAATAATTATTTGTGTAATGATTGTGTATTTTGGCGCAAGCACGGGGTTACGATATATTCAGTTCACCATCAATGGAAGAATTTTGATAACATAATTCGTTCATATTCATTTCGCTAATTGAAGCAAATAGCTATAGAGCTATATCCCTTTCCTCCGCTGATGTTTTGTGTGTCCCTGTTCCCGCTATATTACAGTACTACTCTCGCAGCTCATAAACCCCCGACCATAAACGCCTTGCATATCGTGTTTGCTTGTAAAGAAAAGAACTTTGAAGATAGGCCATGTCGTCATATAAAAATGAACTTTTTTAGGCACCAGTACGCCGTAGATAATGTGTTTCATGAGAGAAGTGTGATGATGATGAGGCCTGGCTTAGAAGGGGCTGGGGGGCAGCTTCGCCACCATTGACGTCGCGATTGATGTCACGCCCCAACAGCCAAGGCAGAACGACCAAAAAATTAGAAGTAGAACTCATGATGAGAGTGGAGTTCTGGAATTGTCGTACACTCATCATCATTTATGAGTAGTTGGGGCTTGTGTGGCCGTTTGTCATGCCAGACGAACGGGCGCGCTGAGCAGTAGCGTTGGTTGGGGGTGGGCTACCACCGGAAGCCTCCATCTGACGCTTTGTGTGGTCGTGCATGAAGCGGGAATAGCTTGAGAGGTTTGTAGGAGGAGGGGGAGACATGGACATGGAGACGGATCCGTAGTCTGATCGAGCGGGCATGATGAAGATGTTTTGTGGTGTTTGTGCAAGTGGTTTGAGATGAGTTTGA
>JAAQRH010000282.1:0-19523 GCA_013186785.1 Fusarium pseudonygamai
CCCCCAAACTCAAGCTCAGCCCGCCCCGCGCTCCATTTGGCAATAACATCATCCATATCGTCGACCCAATCTTTGTTATTCACCCCTGTCTCTCGATCACCGTCCTGACTAACCCTATTCAACGCGCCGTTCAAGGGCTATATGTCATCGTCAGCTCCAAACCTCATATCACAATTGTCGCTCTTCACTCGACGCGTACTAGTTACCTTAGCTGTGGATTCGAAATCTGCCCCAGCCTTTACAAGCGCTCTCAGAGCCTTGTCTCTCTCCCACCAATAAGTCATATATGTTAAGACAACTTCAACTGCCTCTATTATTAGCTGGCCCAGCTCTACCGAAATCTTTCGAATTTGTGGAAACTCAATACTGTACGGCTACCGGGACGCACACATCCACTTGAACCAGTACTCCGTACAGCACCCTGCTCGTCTTACACTCACTCCTCCACATGTCTATCCACGTTTGTTTGTGCTCGAAAAGCTTTTCTTGACAGAACCCTTATCCTTCTTCGTGAGCTTCTGATGCTGTCACTTCTGCTCAAAGTCAGCTCTTTGTGTCTTATTCCCAGTGCCAGAGTCACATTCCAGCCCGGGCCTCTACCCGTGGTTTGATGACCTGCTTGTCAGTGGGCGTGGGATCGGTCCCCTCGTCAGGCAGTCAAAGGGCACCAAGCTTAAAGCTCTTGGCCGGTTCCCGGGACCCACGAGCCCAAGCTCTCTCATTGAACAACGATTTGACGCCCCGTCAGGCTTGCATCTTGCATACGACAGGCTCTACTTCAGGGAACAAGGACGTTTTTGGCCTTCAACCTCATCTCCAGGGGCTCAGCCAACTGCTTGACCAGTCCACTCTGAAGTCGACCGTGTCCCCGCTGCTGCCGTTTTTCTGATATACGCCCCCTACGTGGATCTGGAATCAGTGACCAATCCAACATCTTCCCTGCGGCAAAGGGCCCTGACAACTTTGCATCGATCAATCTCTCCTCTCTGTCACAGGTGACAGTGCCCCTCCGTTCCCCAACCGCGATACATGCATTCCCTTATTGTCGTTGAAGGCCCCTCTCGCATTACCTTACAACTATCTCAGACCTCCCTTGTCAGTGACCAAAGAACCATCTTGCAAACCGCCGCGTGACACGAGAGCTAGGTTCAAGTTCCGTGTACGAGATTTATCAAAGCGTGATAACAGAGTCACAACTATTGATCCTCCCCTTCACCTCGAGTTATTCTTGGGCACCTCTGGAAGAAGCTTTTGGACCTCTAAAGGCACCGTCTTGGACCTTTTGCTGTCCTTCAGATCTTGAAACGGATTTGGGTATCTCGAAGAACGACCCGCCCTCCTTGCTGTTTAACGTCTCTACTCCATAACTGAAGCAGTTCTAGCCAGTAAACAAACTTTTGGAAAGCATGCGAATCGCGACCTGTTGACTAGATTATTTCCTACTTCAGCACTACTGAAGCATCGAGTCACTTAACATCGCATTAATCGACTGATCACAATGGGAGACTACTACCATCACTTCCTGTCTTCAATGTCCGGGGCAGGGATGAATCCCGCGACGTCACCGGAGGAGATGCTCGACCCTCGAATGCATGGAGCACCGATGCCAATGGTATCTGCGCCGTTACCCGGTCCGTATCAGCAACTTGGATATTTTACTGGGTTTCCAGATCCCATGATGTTCACTCAGAACAAGTCGCAGAAAGCTCGCAGAAAGTCTGCGGCTGGTACCCCTGCGGCAGTTGACCATGTCAAGCATCGAAGAACACGATCCGGCTGCTTCATGTGCCGCAGTAGGAGAGTCAAGGTATGTGACTGAGGACCGAGTAGAAAAAGCATGCCTAACTTTTCCAGTGCGACGAAACCAGACCAATATGTGAACGTGCGTGTAGTCTTGCAAGGACTTGCTGATTTGGGGATGATGCTAACATTCCTCAGGTTGCAAGAAGGGAAACAGAGAATGTGTCTACCCAGACCCCCCATCGTCAAAAGGTTCCTCAGCTTCAAGCGGTAAATCCAAAGATACCGCAACTTCCGCTCAACAAACGAGTCCAGCTTCGTCAAAATCAGAGGACGACGAGGACACCGAGCAAGAGAGTAAACTAGAAATGATTGTGGACGAAGATGAAGATACTGAAGACCAAACAAAGTCTTCGGTACCCTCCAGACAGTCAAAAAGCGTTTCGCCATCGACCGCAACAGCAACACCAAGTAGCCTTGCAGCTGTCTATTCCTCTTCCGAGTTTCCTATACAGACGGGTGAAGCCGATTGGTCACATCTACCACCAGAGTACCAGCAAGGCCTCTCCTTTTTTGTGGAAAACCTCAACCATTTCAATTATTGTATACCCCTGGACTCGGATGGCTTTTTCACAAAGATTCTTCCCAACATGGCCACTCGCCACGAGCCCTTGCTCAACGCGCTAGTAGGCTTCTCTGCATATCATATTACTCTTCGAAACCCACAGGGAAAGCTTCAGGACTTCTTACAATATTACAATAAGAGTGTAACACAGCTCTTGGGCTTGTTTAAGAGACGAGAAAAGCCTAACGTTGCCACTCTTCTCACTATTCTGCAGCTTGCCACGATCGAGGTATTTGTCAATCCTTTCTCACCATCCAACCTTCGCATTCTGACTTTACTACTTAGGAATATTTTGGCGATTGGGTTAATCTAATGGGGCACCAAAAAGCAGCTTTCGAAATAATAACGAGTATATTCACCCCCCAGACAGTGATGCAGACGCCCGTTGGCCGCATGTGCCTCAGCTGGTACGCCCGATTCGATAACTTCGTTGCCCTTATGGGAGGATTCCCTACCGATCTGCCGCGCGAATGGTTCCGAGCGATGTTGGAATTTTATCAATCCGGGATTACGTCGAACCCAGATGAGTTACATTGGAAGATCGATGCGTGGTCCGCACGACTTCGCCTGATCTCTTACGACATGTCGATTTTGTTCGCCCGAGGCAGTAGAGGCCAGATATCCCAGGAGGACTTTATGAAAGAGCATGAACTCTTGAATCAACAGCTCATAGAGTGGAAGGAGAAACGCGACCCCGCCTTGCAGGATCCCAAATATCTTATCAAGGATTTTCCTCCAACAGAAACTCTCGATCCGGACGACTTTGTCAATCCCTATACGGTTGGAATACTTTACGATTTCCCCCTGTTCGACGTCACAGTTCTATGCGCAGAATGGAACAGCATCATGATAATGCACAAATGCCAATCATCAGGAATGAGGCCGGACCAACTGTTCGCGGATCTAAACCGCCATGCATATAGGACATGTCAATATTTTGAAACATTGGAGTTCTGGCCTTCAACTCCCAGAGGCGTTTTGGTCCTGATACAAGCATGTATTGCTATTGCAGCTCTTTTCTGTCCTCAGGATGCGAGGCATCACATGTGGTTCCGTCGGAAGTTTGCTTTACTAGAGACTATGGGGTAAGAACATAACTCGCCTGCATACTCCAGTCGCAAGGTCATAATCGAATTATCGCTAACTATTGAGTAGGTATATTCATCCTCTTCCGCTACGTACCAAAATGGCAGAGTTATTCAGAGAACCCGATTGCGTAAACTGGTGGCTGCCAAATGAAGAAGGATTCAGCCCAGTATTACAGGAAATCCGTAATTTTGCGGATGAACGGAACGCTGCAGCTGTCACAGCCCAACAAGAGAGTGTTCGTGAGGTTCGACATATTTTCGCCAAGATGTCATTGATGGACGATGCAAATGCCCCGTCAAGCTCTAGTCCAGACTCTGCTTCAGGGCCCAGTGTTGATTCACCCAGTGTGAAGCGATGATGTATCCAGGGGCTGGGCCTTATCCCGGACCACGCAAGTGGACAGAAATTGCAACACAAACTCATCATTATTTGGATTATCCCCCTATTTTTCTTCTACCGTTCACCTCACCTTTTTAAGCGGATGTTCGAGGTGGTTGTTTCTCCAGTGGGCCAAAAATTCGAGGCAGGCAACCAGTTACGACACTTCTTTTCCTAGGCCAGAGAAGGAAACTTTGTGGTTTGTTTGGGGGTTACACAAGCAGGAATAGACTAAGGAGCCATTGCGCGAGGCTTGGTAGATAAAACGCATTTATAGCCACGGTGCTGGCATGTGGAGGAGTTATTGGAAGATTGTGTTTCAACAGGCATTATGACGGTGACAGTACAGCCGTCAGTTTGGTTATGTATTGACTATTGAGGATGATTGTGTGGTCAATTGTGTTATTATACAGTGGGCAGGTAACTCCGCCATGCTATACTACCATATCCTGAAAGACAAGACATGGAATCAAATGGATATCGCCTTGATCCGTCTATTACTTCTCGCCCTTTAGGTTTCGTCCTCTGACTTGGCATCTGTAGTCTTTGCCGCATCCTCTGAGGATTTGTCCTTGGCCTCTGGAGATTCAGGGGCATCCGCATCTGGTGCTGCGTCTACAGAGGCGGTTTCCTTTGTCGGCTCGTCCTCTGCAACGCCCGAATCTGTAGATTGCGTTGACTCAACAGAGTCCGCGGCTGGCTTATGTTCATCCGTTTGAGTATCATCATCGTTTGCAGAGTCTTGTTCCGAAACAGACCCGACAACTGTCTGGTCGGCATCATCGTCAATTTCTTCGTCTTCATCGTCATCATCATCGTCGTCGTCTTCTGCCTTCTCAGCTGGGGAATTGCGGGACTGTGCCCCGGGTTCTCCCATGACAGATTGCTCAACAATAACAGGGACATCGGCCACTTCTGGCTCCTCCTCCACGGGCGAGGGAGCGGTCAGGTGCATATCCTTTAGTTTCCTGGAAACTCCAGCGGGTTCCTCTTCCTCGGCTTCAATGACAGTTGTTACAGCACTTCCCGTCGAAGGACTACTTCGAATGTGTCGTCGAGTATTTGTTCTTGTTGGATGCATGTTGTCTTCTTCGGCAGGAGGGCCTCGTTGATGAGATGAAGGCTTGAGAATGGTGGGAGGAGGTTTCTCGGGCTCCTGCTCAGTATGGGGTGCCTCGAGTCCCTCCGCCTCGGGAGGCAACTTGTAGTTCTCAGCAGGCAGCAGATCATACAAGTCGCATACCGTCTTAAACAGGACGTATAGTCCTGTCTCGGCTTCCACAGACCAAAACACACCACGATGCTGAAACCAGGCATGGGCAAATATGCGATGCAACCGGCGGAACACATTGACGAGATTCTTGACACCCACATTCTTACTGTGGTTGTCATTGTGGACGACAAAGCGGCTGGGGAAGATCTTCTGGTCGGTCACAACGTTGGCAGCCCAGTCCAGGGTGTGACAGCAGTAGTCAATGGCGCAGCAGCTCTTGGGCTGCTCGTGCACAGCGCAGAGGAACTGCCATTCGGAAGCGCGCATTTCAGGGCACGTGCTCGCACTGCATGGCGGGGTGTCGAAGAGGAAGTCAACGATCAAGGAGTTGCATTGCGAGATGAGGAAGCGGCAGAGCTCATAGAGCCAGATGGTCCGGTCGACGCCATTAGGAGGTGTCGCGAGCTGTAGCGCGGTGCCGCGGGTGATCGGCTGGGTGTTGGAGGACGTATGGTAGCAGTGGAGGGCGGCAAGGTGTTCTTGGAGTTGAAATGCAGAGTCGAGCTGGTTCATGTTAGCCTCAAGATTCCGGCATGTTATGATGACGGCGTATGTAAGATACCTCTTGGAGCGGTATCAAAGGAGGACCAGCAGCCATGTCTGCTGCTTTTGTTCCTGGGTGTATCCGCCGTCTAGAGCTAGCTTCAAGCTGCGATTGCTCCTGGGGTGTCGTATGAAGGCTGGCTGCAGGACCGCCAGAAGGAGACATGGGTGCCATTTGAATCTCTGCAGCTGGCGGAGGGCTTGGAAGCCTAGGGGAGCTCGGTGCTAAAGACATGGCTGGCAAAAATATGAAGTCGTTGCTAATAAAAACTTGCGATGTTGGGCGCAAAAGATCTGGGGAGCTGGGCGGTTAATATCACACAAGGCTGCGCTGGGTTGACAAGTGGCTGGCATGGCAAGGGGAGGCAAGAAAACCCAGGACCATTATCTTGAGCGACGAAAATATTGAGGTAATCTTGGTGCCTTTTAGTACACCTTTAGACCAGTTAAATTTGACAACCTTCTCTAGCGTCAGCAGGTTTATTTCCCCCGCCCCAAAAGACGGAGCAGGGCTACCTAAGCTCACCCAGGGCCTAGGGTGGGGATTCGCTATATGCATAACAGAGAAATGCCCGTCGCATGCAGCTAAAGGGGACCGTGCAACTTATACCATGGAGCCTCCCGTCATGAATGCATGATTTCAAGATATTTTGTGAGTGCTTCTTATTGATCGAGAAGAGTCTAAACTCACGGCGAAAAGAAACCAATATTCGCCGGCCGTTCTAATAGCTTCCCGAGCGTCCCTAAACTTAAAGAAAAGCTTGATCTAAACGGCCAAACGTCAACAACAACAGTCATGGATTTTGATGACGATGCCCCGCCAGAGCTGGTTGATATGGCCGCCAACGATCTGGATGAGGAGATCACAGTCAAGGTTCCTATCACAATTGTGACAGGTACTACTACTAGCCACTATTTATCTCATTGTCTAATATCTGATAGGATATCTTGGTGCTGGCAAAACCACCTTGCTAAATTACATCCTTACAGCCCAACATGGCAAGAAGATCGCTGTCATCATGAATGGTTAGGACGGACCACGACTTGTTGGAAACAGCCACTAACATGATATAGAATTTGGAGACTGTAAGTACTCAGGTGTGAGATTGTCGTTACGTTTCTAAGTCGTACTGCAGCGCTCGACATTGAAAAGTCCCTTACTGTGAACAAGGGTGGTGAGCAGGTTGAAGAATGGTTAGAAGTTGGCAACGGATGTATCTGCTGTTCCGTAAAGTACGTTACGAATGTAAGGTAGCCACATAATACAATGCTAACTGGATTCAGGGATACAGGAGTCAATGCGATAGAGTCTCTCATGTCAAAGAAGGGCGCATTTGACTACATCCTCCTCGAAACAACTGGCTTAGCCGACCCCGGAAACTTAGCTCCCCTCTTCTGGGTAGACGACGGACTCGGAAGCACCATTTATCTGGATGGAATAGTCACGCTCGTAGATGCGAAGAATATCCTGCTCAGTCTTGACGACCCCAATGGTGTTGTCGAAGGACACGACGACCACGGTCATGGCCCTGTCATGACTACAGCGCACGTCCAGATCTCTCATGCCGATGTGATCGTAATCAACAAGGCCGACATGGTTACTGAGACGGAACTCGACCAGGTCAAAGAGAGAATCCAGTCGATCAATGGACTTGCCAAGATCCATGTAACGGAGAGGAGTGTGGTCCCTCAACTGGAAGGATTCCTGCTTGATGTGCACGCATACGACCAGTTCAATGAGTCAGACGCAAATGCCAAGGGACACAGTCACCTCGACCCTGTAAGTTCCCGCCTGATATATCATATTTGTAAGAGGTTATGTAGCTAACCGCTCAGACCATATCGACCGTCACCATACCCGTTGGCCGCCTTGAGCCAGGACAACTGGACACAGTTGATCGTTGGCTACGATCGGTGCTGTGGGACAGCAAATTACCTGAAGATGAAAAGGAGGGTGATTTTGAGATTCATCGCTCCAAGGGACGGCTTGTGTTTGCCAATGGAGATGTCAAGATGTTGCAGGGGGTGAGGGAGGTCTTTGAGATAAATGACGGGCCGTTGGGAGATGAGACGCCCAAGGAAGGAAAGATTATTCTGATTGGAAGAAACGTAGCAGGCGTTGGATTTGAAGACAGTTTCAAAAAAGCCCTGAGCTAGTCTTTATTGTAGTAAAGAATAGAGGTGCATGATAACTCTATGATGTCTGAGGTCTTCACTAGTGCTCTGACTACTGAATGGAGATGAAGCAGAGCGAAACAGTTGAGCTCTTCTGCATGGATGGGAATTGACTTGCGTGCATTCTCACCTATATTAATCAATATAATCATTCGATATATCACAGTGTCTAATAGAGGTGTCATTTATAGCAGTCGTTTAGGCGTTGTTTGCTGGCAATGTTTGCCATGATGTTGAAGGGTCCCCACATATTCCCGCCCGGATCATCGTCCATTCCACCTCATTCCAATCCAAGTCCAGCCTTCTCTCTCAGTGAGTGAGCCCTCCTCCAACCAGTAGCAAACCTAAAGCCCCAGGCGAATAAGGCCAGCTCTGAAAGCAAATGATCGCATCTACAAACAACATCCCTACCATTTTGTCAACCTCCGCACAAAAACGCATCGACGTCGCACCGAACGAACCCTCTTGCTACGACACTTCGAATTAACAACATTGTATTCCAGCAGCACACCCACTTTGTTGATCGCGACAAACCTCTATAGTCAATCATGAATAGGCCAGGTAGGACGCACCCCCCACGACGTTATTCCTTCGCAGCCCAGACCCCGCGCTGCCAGCGAAATCTGCAAAAACCTTGGTCATCTTTCGTATTTTTTCGGCACATCATCACGAGAGAGAGAGCTGTGCGCCAGCACTTATGCCCACGAGCCTTGTGAAACTCCCTTGACGGCTTTCAACCCCTCCGCGACCCTCATTGACCTTGTTCGGATATCGCCACGATCGCTTCAATGGATCTAAACGCGGATCAGGATCAGGCCGGGGGCATGCCGGAGAGATTGCCATGAGCAGAGTCTGGATGGTCAAGCAATAAGCAAGCAAGCGAGCAATGGCAGGATAACGCTGACGATGTCATCGAATCGTAGGGGCAGTGCCACAGACACTCCGCGGGATGCCTGGTGGCTTTGGAGGTCAACAGCAACCCCAACAACCAGGACGAGCAGGAACGAGCCGATTACCGAACGGAAAACTAGGTATGCGCTTCAGAAGTGATTGCGATCTCCGCGCTGTTGTTTTGGCTGGGTTGCATCGAGGACGGCCTTAGGCTAATACCGGGCGACAAATATAGGGAATAACAACTCTGGCTGGGCGTTTGGAGGGGTTCCCATGGCGGGAGCAGGTCCCCAAAACGCTGCTCGTCAACTTGGCGGAAACGTGAGCTTCGCACAGAGCTTGTCGGGATCTCAACCTGCAACATCACTCGACCTATCGTACGTATATGGCTGCGGCACACGTCATCGGAGCTTCAATACCTCTCTGGTATTGAGTTATTCGAATCGAACCTGGTCACAATGACGCGCTTGCTAATGCAGACTAGCGAATTCCCATCATTATCGAACAACGCGCAGATGTCGAACCCCAACCAGTCGTCCATGTGGTCGACAGCCGGATCGCGAACCCTGGGTGGTCCCAGTCCGCGCAACCAAGCTACCCCTCAGCAAGGTGGCCAGGATGATATGTTCAGTCCCACCTCTTCCAGAGGGCAAGGCGGGTTCAGATTCGGTAACCAAGGCAACATTGGACAACAAACTCAATCAAGCAGCGTTGACGACTTTCCACCACTGAATCAGACCTCAAATGGCGAGCTGGGATCAGATAGGACGGCGAGCTTGATGTCATCTCTGGGCTTCAGCTCTCAGGCCGCCGGCGCTGGACCAGCGGCAAGCAATAGGGGGAATGGTCTTCTGAACGCATTGTCGGCTAACAGCCGAGCAAATGAGGCCAGGTCGCCGCCTGGCATTGGAGCCCCCGGTCGGTTTTTGTATTTCTTGTTTGCGTTTCCAAATGCTTACTTTCCCAGGCTCTTCGAGACCGCAAGACGGCAAACCTCCTGGCCTGGAAGAGCCCCGGCAAAAGTCTTCCAAGGAGGATGCAGTGCCAGACGATGCTTCAAATGCAGCGGATTATAACAACGCGGACTATAGCGCCACAAATTATGTGGCACAAACCATGCAAAAGAGACTCGATACTGAGGACGTCATTGACCCTCTAGAGGGTATGCCAGCATCCGACAAGTGGGGTCTCAAGGGCTTGACAACGCTGATGAACAACTATCCTGACTACCACGCGATGGTTGTGGGAATGGATCCCAACTCGCTGGGACTTGACATCAATTCTCAAGAGTTTGTCTTCTCAAGACTAGCGATGGGGGCCTTGCTAACATGCTTCTCAGGTTGTTTTCGACTCAGATCTACTCCTTATTTGATGACGCACCTCCTCGGCCAGTCCTTTCTAACGGAAGATTTCGATTGCCGGATTGTTATAACGTGACAAATGTGCAACCTATCGAGAGTAAAATTCAGAGCTTCAACGAAGAGACTCTATTTTGGATCTTTTACAGCTGTACGGCAGATGTAAAGCAACAAATGGCTGCAGTTGAGCTGTAAGCGACATCCTATTTGTGCACCTATTGAAACCCACTAATTTGATAGACATTCACGAAACTGGAGGTGGCACAAGAAACACCAGATCTGGTTGACCAAGGACGAGCATATGACTCCTCAAATATTGAGTCCTAACCATGAGCGAGGCTATTACGTTGTCTGGGACACAAACTCCTGGCGCAAAGAGCGTGTATGTGCATCTCGGAGGATTCTAGACGATATCATCTAACAAGCGCACAGAAAGAACTCACTCTACACTATGGCGATCTAGATACAACACTGGGTCAGGCACAGGTTGTGCCTTGATAGGAGGAGTACTGAGCACCACGATTGGAGAGAATTTCCTTTGGAACAGGTGTGCATGGGTGACTGATACGTGAGCAACGTATAAAGGGGCGTTACGGCATCAAGACAGGGCAACTGTTTCTCCTGGGGATGGGATCGGACCTGGGTTATGAATGAACGCTCTTCCATCACTGAGGGCTGGCTTATCGCCTGGATATCGGACTGTCGTGTCAATAAATGATGCTTTTCAGTTCTGCGCAATGACTGTTTGCCTTGAATGTTGTGACATGTTTGGGAATTCACCGTGGCCTGATAGGATAACAGGCTATGGTTTGACTTCAATCATTATATTCTACTAACAAGAATCAGAATCTGAATGTGCCCGAAGGCACCCTTTTGTTCTGATATCAATCATATCAAGTTCGGTCATTGACATGATTAGCCGAGGATTCCCCACATGCAATTTGACGTAGGGCCCCGTCTTTCTAGGTGGGCTCGCTGCCGTAAGAGCAACGCTTATTTCATGCCACCGACCCACGACCCAAGCTCTCTCTAGCTCGTGGGACTACAACTGTACATACTTATCGTCATCTCGGCATCTTTCTTGGACGGCCACCTATTCTCGGTCGAACCTGTGTAGCCTCCTCTAATTACTTCACACGTCCGCCTCTTCCTTGCGACTCATACATCATGGCGGACGACCAAATCTCATTGCCATATCTACTGGCTATCCTGGTCGTCTCGGGATTGATAATACGATATCTGTTCTTTGGGGGACCGTCGCCTCCTCAGCCCACACGATCCCCTGAAGCTTTCCTCCGGTCGAGAGAGATTGCGGTTGAGAGAATACAGCAAATGTTTCCGCAGGCGGATCGACGGAGTATTCTATGGGATCTACAGCGCAACGGAGGAAACATCCAGAGCACAACAGAGCGAATCCTAGCAGGACGACTGGACACGGTATGCTGAACCTGTGCTATTGCCCTTTCAGGTCTCTTGCTGACAAGCATAATCACTAGCCTCCCGTGACTTTCCAACCGCCGCCCCCTCCGGGCCAGTCCGCACCGAGCAGCAGCGCAGCAACGGCGTCTAGACAGCCGGATAAGCCAGCGCAGCCGGATCTTATCACCCGGTATAACCTCAAGGACAAGTTGGATACTGCGTCGCAGGAGGAGCAGGATGCCAAGGGCAAGGGATGGAGCTCAAACAGAGATGAGAGGCAAGCTTCGCTGCAGAGGAGGAGGGATGAGATGATTCTTGCGGCGCGGAGGAAGATGGAAGCTAAGCTCGCGGCTGAGAAGGCGGCTCAGGGGAGCTGATAGGATACAAGGACGTATGATATTAGGTACTTAGTAGATAACAAAGCGGCCAAGCATTGTATTATTTCGACGGTGGTATCATGTCGCGTGCCCTTTTGGCGGAGACGAGTGTCCTGCTTTCTTCCACGATATTCATCTTTAGACAAACCTATATTTGCAACGATACTAGGTTATGCAGCGCAAGAATCTAAGGTGCTTGTATAGCGAGTTGTCAGATCTGCATCAAAGCTCGTGCATGTAAGCCACCAACCCGGCTCTACTACATATAGATTATCTTGTGTTGATCACATGCCCAAACAATTCAAGCAGTATTGCCAACTTGCCCCAAGAGACTGAATATGCCGCTTTGCCTGAATATCCGTCACAAGTCTAATAAGACTAGAACACTTATCTAGTACTCACTAATATTTCACTCTAACTTAACTTGTTCCTCTGACCTAAGTTATTCCGAGATTTACACCAACCAGCCAAGCCTCATGTGAAACTGCTAAGGTAGTCAGAGATGTGGCAGTGCTTGCGTGGCTCTGTGGCGATGGTCTCGGGAGATTGGGAAATGAATGTCTAACTACCTACCTAGCAACTAGCGTTAGTAAAGGTAGTTCTAGAAGGCCTCCAGATACGTACAATCAAAGTGAAATTCAAGATTGGCCCGTGTTCCTGTCCTGTGCATGACTGAGGTACCCAAAAGCTTTGGGGTCCAGTTGAAGCTATCTGATCATGGACATCTCAGGATTTATTAACAGGAATACCATAAACTCAATATATTATAGACTAGACAGGCAGACCATCTGATAAAACGCTTACTCTCGCTGGAATAGTGATATGAATGACACACCTTAACTAAGTCGGATGATAGATAGCTCATTGTTGGATTTGTAGACAATAGGTACAGTTAGTAGGTAGCAACTGGAGTCTCTAAGTTAGTGGGATTCTGGGGTTGGTTGCTGGTACAAATACAAGACCCCGCCACATGTTTGTTTTCTTCTACACACCTCATGCGCCGGCAACCGAATGATACTCTGACAGGAATCTGCTTCAGCTGCGCCTACAGGTTCCAAATCCAGGAACAAGATTAATTACCGCATTCCAATATCACTTCTTTGCAAAGCCACCGCAAAAGAGGCGTTACGAAACATCTGCCGCCAAATTCAGGGTCTAAAGATCTCTGGAGCTGAGCCACAGCCATTCAACGCGGCCTCGTGAACTAACTAGGGTCCTGGTAGTTCAACTGTACCACCCTTGGACTTCACCCGTTCATTCACCTGAGGTCCGCCTACATCCAAACAACAACGACAGGTCTCTTGTAGACCTGAAACCCCACCCGATACAAGCGATACCGAAGACAGCCTTCATGCATTTCCACAAACTATTCGATTGTTGATACCTGCACCCTTCAAGACTACAAGTTCATTTCTTGAGGTTGCGTGAACCTAATTGCCAGTGGATCGGGGCCCTTTCATCGCGATGGGTACACCCCGAGACTACTATGCAGACTTAGAGCTGCCGCCGACGGCAGACGCTGCGGAAATTCGAAAACAATATCGGAAACTTGGTACAGATCAACGAAGCTCTTGTCCTTCATCCAGTCGCTGACACGAATTGTAGCTCTCAAATATCATCCAGATCGTAATCCTGGACGAGAGGCAGAAGTGAACACACAGTTCCAGATTATCCAAACGGCGCACGAAATTCTTTCCGACCCTGAACAGAAGGCCAAGCACGATGCTCTACGAGGGCGTGGTAGATTTCCAGGAGCTTCGGGTGTTAAGGGTAACCCGTGGTCAAATGTCAGCGCCCAGTATCCGCCCCCTCCTCGACGCAACAATGCAAATCCAAGTCCTCGAGCTCCGCCATCGGGCGCACAAAGATGGCAGCGTTTCTCTACGGGAGTCCCTCCCACTGCAAAGCAGTATACAGCATCAGATGCCGAATCAAAGAAGAATGCTGCCCGCGCATTCGAAAACATGCGAAAGGGTGCATCTGCCAAAGCGAACGACCAACCACGACCTCCCCCTCCACCTCCGCCACCACGGACTGAATCTGCCAGACAACGTCAAGAAGCCTCGTTTGGTGCACGAAAGACAGGCTTCCATCCACGGACAGCAGGGGGCGATGAACCACCTGTATCAAGTAGCAACTACAGCTCGAGACCTGCTTCGGAACGATATGCGCAGCGATTTGGCTCTGACATTCCACAACAAGAACCTCCTCCTATTCCCCAACGGCCGCCTCCAACTGCGATGCCTGATCCGTTAAGCCAATTCAGAGACCAGGACAGCACAGTCGACCCCCGGCAAAGCACTCCTTATGCGTCGTCAAACGGAGGCGAAAAGACTAACCCATTCGATGGCATCTCAATAACACGGGCTAAGAGTACTCGGGAAGGCGCTCGCCAAGGCCAATCTGCCTCTAAAAAGGAACCTTTCATTTTCGCCAGCCGACAACGCAGCGCCAGTACACCGAAGGGTGGAAAGGCTCAGGACGTTCCTTTGAATAATGAGGCTCCTGAACAACCTTCGATACCTCGGGACCCGGCAGATCGTCCTAAGGCGCCGTTGAAGAAAACTCGCAGTGGCTTCAAGAGTGTTCCGCTAGGACCTAACCAGCAGGCCACCGAGTTTCCCGCAAATGATAAGCGTCAGTGCAAGTCATCAAATCAAGCATCTTTTTACTAACTATGAGACAGTAACTGATTCACCTGGTGGCCCAACAATGTATGCCAATCCATTTTCTACAACATCCAGCCGCCCAATCCTGAAGAGTTCCAACAAGTGTCGTGGTCACCACGGGTATGATTCCTTGGGGAATCATTGCCTATATGAAATCCCTTTCAAGCCTTCTCAGTCGTCGCCTAGTGGTCGGCAGGATTCAACACACCGGTTGACTCCGTTTGAGCGCCAGCAACAGGAGCTCTTACGGCAACTCATCAACAACGCGAGTCCTGACAGTCCTGCTAAGAAGCCGAAGCTCCAAGACTGCGACTCTAAAAACCCCGGCAAGCCGAATTGTGCTAACAAAGTTTCCTCGCACAGCTTTAGTTTCCCTGTCAATGATGACACTTTTTCACGAACATCACCTGACCACTATCGGTCCTCCCGACGAAGTACTGACAACATCAATACTAGTTTTGCTGACGAAGAAGATGCTGCTGGATGGGAGTTCAATGCCGGTGGAGCTGAACAGGACAGCCCAAGTAGGCCCCGAAAGCCAGGTCGCCAATCCCCTGGGATGCGTCCCCCAATGAGTGGCAAGAGTACACCAAGTTTCATGTCTGACGCTGAGAAATCCGACTCTGCTAAGCCCGAGTCGGCCTTTAACCCTGCAGGTTGGGACTTTGGGCCCCAAACATTTGTTCCTCAGCCCTCAAAGTCTGTATCTCCCACGCGGTCTACACGAGCAACCTCACGAAAGCCGAAGGCGGCCAAAACAACAAGCTATGTCAATCTTGTGGACGACAGCAGCAGTGAAGATGAGGTATTGGAATGGCGTGGCCGAAAGGTGCAAGAAGAACCACCTGCTGCTGAGAGTCCGCAGGCTATGGACATAGATACTCCTCCTGCGCCGTCTTCCATGCCGCCACCCCGACCCCCCAAGGTACCTTCGCCCCAGCCAGTTCAGACTACACCTTCGCCACAGCCTGCCCAGCCTGTGAACCAACCTCAGCAACCCGTTGGAATAAACCAGGCTCCAGGAGAGGTACCTGCTCCGCATGCTGCCCGAAACATCAACGTCGAACCCACCAGACCCGAGTGGCGACCTGGCAATGTTGACACTGTCAATGGTAACGAGCACAGACCTGAGAGTCCCGTAAAGGCATTCAATCCGAACAACATGGGATCTGAAGATAGCGAAGAGTTCCAAGCAAGCTTGGCAGACCTCAGAAATGTGGCACCATTCACCCAACAGAGTTCCGGCTTGAAGTCTTTCTCTGACCTGAAGGACAATTTGCCATTTGAAAGCAAAGCAGCGCCTCAGATTCCAATGAAGCTACCCAAAGTCCACCCATTAATCTTCCCGACAGCACCTACTGCTCCCCAGATCCCAGTTGCCGCTACTGTCAACGGCGTTAAGCCAAGCGCGCTTACTTGGGAGACATATGTCAAAGATTTTGAACAATACTTGAAGCAATGGGACACGTTCAACGCCCAAGTCGTCGACCATTTTGCCACCCGAAAGTCGCACATCACTCGTACCCGGGAAGAAAAGGGGTATTCATTCTTGGAGAACCGGGGTGATGCTGACATTCAGGAGTATTACAACTGGCTCGAACAGGATATGGATGTTCGTCGACGCTGGGCGGCTGCATGCGAGGAGCATGAGCACCGATTCCGAGAATTCATGGCGTTTCGAATGAAGATGAAGTGATTGATTGGTTGTGTTTTGCGGAGTTTGACAGTTTATGGATTGGGTCGAATTTCGTCTGAATGTCTTTTTTATTGTCAACATGGGATACCAAGAAGACTAACTACTTAGCTGTCGATCACTGGAGAGGATACCACATATAGCAACGCGATACAGAGTGATTTTTCGGGGTTTCTACAGGAGTCCACAAGATGACGAGGATAGCAGGTTCTGGATCTGGGAGGCAACAGGCGCGATGCAAGCATATGGTGCGTGGAGCTGGCCGTTATGTTGCATTGCATTACGTTTGATAGTGGTTTTTGTCGTGGATTATTAGGCAGTGGCAACTGGGCGATTTGCATCAAGGGCGTTCTCGCTGCAGACGAGACCGGAGCTTCACTGGCATCAGCGATTTGGTCTTTGGAGATGGGAATCCCAAGACGTGTATATATGCTGGCACGAGTTAACCATAGAAATAGACAAGATGGTACTTCTCAAGGCGTTGGCAGTGTCTGGCACTGGCAGATTCACGGCGGCGGTGCACTAGCCCCTGGCTCGGGTTGTGAGATTTGAGATTTGAGAACCTCTGTGCGTGATTCATCCGCTGCCCTCTCTCTCTGAGATCGTGAGAGCTATATAATTCCCATCCTCCAAGATCTCTGCCTTTCTCTCTTCTTCTCTTCTTCACATTTTCTTTCTTACGTACGAGGCAGGGAAACAAACTTAGCACATCACTGCTCATCAAGCCCTTCAACAGGTTCTTTATCCTTGCAAAGAACAGTCTCGCAATCAACCTGCGAGCACACGAAGTAAGTTCTGGTTATTCCTCTTCTTATTGTTCCTCTCTTGTATCCGTTTGCTGATGACCCTCGGACTACAATCGGAGTGCGTTGGGTGGTTCATTGCAATGGCCGTTTCGTCCGATCTTTTCTAGGAGCCGTTTGCTTTTCTGCAATTGTCTACTGAGGGGGTGTCCTTTTGTTTACTGCCCTTCAACACTTTCTATTCTTCTATTCAAACGCCTTCTCGCATCTTTACTCCGGATTTTTAGTATTTAAGTTCTCTCGTTAACAGACTTAGGAGTTCCCTTCTTCTTCCATCTTCCATCTTCCAACTTCAACTCTCCACGTCCTCACATCCGCGGATATCTGCAATATCTTTGCTAGGACCTACCGCTTCTTCTCATCTGCGCTTTATCTTCAAAGCCTTTGCCTCAGCCTTCACTTCTTTCGTTCCCCTTCCCTCTCACTCAAAGAATCAACACGATTCAACTGACACCATGTCTGACGCTGCTGTGAAGCCCAACGCCTGGACCGATGAGGCTAAGGTAAGTCCCAATCATATCCCCGATCTATCTACAAAGATTCTAACAACTATAACAGAACGAGCTTCTTCTACGTATCATTGCCCAGTTGAAGCCAGAGGGCAAGTCCATCAACTGGTCGGAGATTAACATGGAGGGACGCACCGTCAAGAGTCTCCAGAATCAGTGGACTTTTTTCAACAAAAAGATCGAGGCCTTCAAGGCTCAGTCAACTGATGGAAGCTCTCCTTCCACCCCTGCCAAGAAGGCGACTCCTGGTAAGCCATATGCCCCCCTTTTAGTCGCGATGTTCTAGTCGTGATATTCTAGTAGACTAACTAACACCTTCATCTAGGTCGTAAGAGAGTCCCCAAGGCTAAAAAGGGCGGCTCCGACGAAGAGGACGCCTACGAGACACCCAAGGTGACCCCTCGTAAGCGTCGCGCTCCTAGTAAGTCGATCCTACCTAGCCCTCATATCAAGCCTTTTACTAACACTAGTAACAGAGACCCCCGACAGTGAGTCCAAGGCCGTCAAGAAGGAGCTCAGCGACGCCACCGTCAAAGATGAGGAGATGGACGACGATGACGATGTCACTGGAGAGATCTAGCTTCCCATCTTTTCTCTATGGTGCCGGAGGACGTCATCGCCAAACTTTCAGCGGAGACAGGAGGAAGGGAATCTTAACTATTGATGCTATCTGCTAGAACTCAGATGAAAGGTGTTAGTGGACATCTAGCAGGGGGACTACTAAGAGCATCATATATAGTCTACATGAGTGACTATGGAAGCTGGTATTCGTATTAGCTGAGAAACATATACTGCCTCTGCACTATCTTCAGTCTTTGAATGTGTAATGATTGAGGAAGCCTTAGCTAGAAAGTTGTGATGCCTTTCCGGCCCCGACACTGGCTTCCTAGTAGCACGGATATAATGTTATCAATTTCATTTTGGTAAATGTTGTCAGTGTAAAAAAGTGTCTGTTTGATGTAGTTGTCTAGATATTGCCTTTCTAGGTGAAGTTGATCGGGACTGGGCCGACTCTAATGTTAGGTCGGATTGTGGAGGTTGCTAGATCGCGATGGAGCCGGCATTTATAGAACCCGACAACCAAGAATCAGGCGAGATACTAGTTAGCGATTGGCCATTCCTCAACAATCTTTAATTAATAGACTCAACTTTACTTTTATATATAATTTTAAAGTTTCCTTAAATGTATTCTTGTGTTTAGTACTGATGTGATCGCTTGCTAGTGTCTGAGGAATTGAGGAATTGACGATCATGGCTTCAACTACCGGTGTCGGAGACGAAGAAACGGCGCCTCTATTAGCAACATCACCGACCTCATCAACTGGCGTCATTCATTCGCAGTATCAATCGCTAAGCCAAATCACCAGCAATAGTGAAAGCGATACTAGTAACACTAGTAAGACCAACCCCGAATGGACCCTCAGCCAAAGCGCGCGCCGACTCTATATATCTCATACCCTCTCAACATGGAACTCGCGAGTCTTTGAATTCGGCAGTGTCTTATATCTTGCATCGATATTTCCGGGAACGTTGATGCCCCTTGCTATATACTCGATAGTGAGAGGTGCTTCTGCGATTACGTTGTCGTCATGGGTCGGGAGTTATATCGATCGTAAGGACCGTCTTAATACGGTGAGACTCTCAATCGGTAAGTGATTAGAAGCCTTGATGGCCAATGACCCTAACCCGAGTAGTCTCACAGCGACTTGTTGTTGCTGCCTCATGCATCATATTTTTCATACTCAGTAGACATGAGAGCCCTTCAGATGAGCTGCGGGTCAGTTTGCTTGCAGCCTTGATCTTCATGGCATGCATCGAGAAACTCGCAGCTATCATGAATCTTGTGTCAGTGGAAAGGGATTGGGTTATTGTTGTGGCACGCTCAGATACTCCTGCACTAAGAAGTATGTTTTTCCTCAAATATCTTATGTATCTGCTAACATAAGTACTTATAGCCATGAACTCGCAAATGAGGCGAATT
>JAAQRH010000284.1:0-44789 GCA_013186785.1 Fusarium pseudonygamai
TCTGCGTCGCCCCCATCGATTCCATAGGGAAGTCGTAGTATAGTAGGACTAAGCACGGCATCATGGAATAAGGGTCCCTGTGCCAACTCATGTAGTGAGTGAATCGCATTAGACAGATAATGTGCAAATAATTCTTCGTCTGGAGACCTTGAAGACGCTCCCGAGGTCCTCAGTCTTTGAATAACCTCAGGAACTTGAAATCCACTCAGCCCTTGTACCATTCTGACTTGAGCCTCATCGATAGTGCTTAGTGGCAGAGGTACCAAGGGAAGCAAATCGCGGGCCTCCTTTTGTACCAAGACGTGATGATTATTAAGCCCTCGATCCTGAATGGCGAATAGACCAAGGTGAACTCCGGGCTTGATACGATTTTGCTGAGATATAAAGGCCTTCATGTCGCGTAACTTGTGTTCGAACTCGCTGGACTGGATCTGCATCTGCAAATGGTTCCTCGCATCGTTGCATACCTGAACAGGGTCGACGAACCGATATCCAGCTGTCTCGAGACTCTTCACCTCATCATCTGATATAAGACGACGGACCAAAAACATGAGCGCTCCTCTACCGTCGATTTCATTCTCAAGCTCAATCCCAACCCCAACTCCCTTCTCAAGGTGACTCTCTCCCGTCGTCGTCGATCCCTTGCGTAGTATGTCGGTCGTATCGGAAGTCTGATTATCACGATGCTTCTCCAGTGCTTGTAGGTATGCGGGGTTTGCGACAGATCGTTTGGGGATAATCTCGTCCCATAGAATACCCATCGTTGTGATGGATTCGTTGAGTTGATCGCTGAGCTTGGAGGCGGCGACGCAGAATAGTTCGCGAAAGATGACTGAATATCCATTGATGAGCTCTCCGTCGTCGTCGATGAGCTGAATACCCTTCGTCGGATCTTTATGCTGGCTTTTGTGCGGTAGCTGGCAGAGATGTTGCTTCATGCCGTTTATTAATCCCGAAATTCCTGTCCAATTCCGCGAAGCCTGAAACATCCAGTGGAACTGCGGATGGGCAGTGTTGAATTTGTCGTCGGTGTTCTATGAAATGATGAGCTGAGAAGAATCTTGAAGACGCATAATCGTCTCACCTCTCCAATGAAGAAATCGGTGACAACGGTGTTTGGAAAAACTCCGTTGCTGTCGACGAGAAGACATCCATCTTTATTGAAGACAATAGCCGCTAGCTCAATCTGTTGAGCACGAAGGGCTGCGCCTCTTAGAGTGCGGGCTCGGAGAATAGCCGATCCAGCAATGATGATGCAGGCACTGAAAGACTATCAGAGGTCAGTAAGTCGGCCCGGCTTTGAGGTGGCATCTGGTATTGCGCCGATTAACAAGGCGCTTGAGACCTACTAAACAAATAACGGCAACCGCGGTCGCAGTACGGTCTCCTCGTTCCACTTTCCTCAGATGAAGCAATCTGTACTGTGTGCCAACAGAGGCACACCAGTGCATACTCGATACCGCTCCAGCGAGGATGACAGCAGAAATAGTTCGCTTCCACCAACTACTCGCCGAGAGCGACTGGAAGATAAAGAACATGGCCAACGCAACAGTACTTGCAGCGACAGCAATAATAGCTGCGCCCACGATATATGCCGGTTCGTAGATGCACTGGTAGTTTTGGATGGAAGCATTGGCCAAGTAGTGCATACCGCAGATGGCGCAGCCGCAAAGAATACCCGCTGTTATCACTCTCCACCAGGCGATTCGATTCGAGATGCCTATCGCGTAAAACGCGGCGAGGAGGACAAGAACAGGCATGCAGAAGGAGAGTACTGTCATGCCACTCGAGTATACAATCTGCATCTCTGCCTCGCCCTCAGCAAGGGTGAGTGCGATATTGCCAATAAAGTGCTACACCACAAGCAATATTAATTAATAGTGTATACAGTGAGGTCAACTGAAACTTACCATGCACCAAATGGCTATACCTCCCATGGTGATTGCGGATGAACATAGTATCAGACTAATGCATCATATTAGCAAACCCTCGTGGCAGTGTTTAACGCTTGGCGACAGATATCCATCGTAGGTAACATACTGATTCGAAATTCCGTTAAACCATGATCGTCGATTGATCAATTCAAGCGTCGAAGCAGCCCCCACCAAACTGATGAGGTAGCTAAGCGCGAGGTAACCCGCATTGTAGGCCTTTGGCACAATATGGCCCTGATATTGCTCGAGAAGGCCCTCGACAGTCATTTTTCGCTTATCGCAACAGCGCAGTCAGACATGAAGTAAAAGGGTTCAAGTCAAGAAGAATGGATACATGGCAAACTTTTTGCGGAATCAAGGGACGGGAGCCAGGGAGTACAGATCGACAGATCTTAATACTCGAAGCGTCGAGGCACAAGGGGGGTCGCATCGGGCGTTTCATAAACGGACGCGTTAGTCCCGCCAAGGGAATTTAAACTTTGCAGAGAGTCATGGGCTTGCAGATAGCATGAAAGCATAATTAGGAGGGAGGCCCATACATTCCGAGCAACGAGCCAATGCTTGAGGAGAGGGACTTGAAACCCGGCACTTGGGCGTTTGCTTCCTATTGCTTGGTGGGATGGGGTAGTGCTGACGGCGACAAGGATCTACTCGGGGTACTCATCCCGCCTGCAAAGTTGACTTGGCGGGCTTGGTTCATCCCACTCTGAGAGTGATATAATTTCAACCCTTGCTCAGACCGTAGAGCGCACGGGCAAGCGCTGGAAAAAGCAACAGCGGGATCCAATGTTAGCCTCACTTGTTGATTAGTGCTGACTAGGTCCGGGAGCAGGCGCACTAAAATATAGCGCATTTCCGCTGTTCTTATCTCTGCGATGAGATGAACGGAATGTAGATACTGGGAAGCGCGCCTTGATAAAACATGTCGCGTGTGAACAATTGAAGAAACAGCCTCTGTAACACTAGATCACATCAAACCACGAGGGCCAGATCTTGAATGCATGCCGTCAGTTCCGTCCAGGCCTTTGGGACAGCTTAGCGCGGTAGAAGAGATGATGTACCTATATCACCTCCAGGGGTCTCGGCCTATAGCCCGGGTCGAGAACGGCTTAGGGAAACTCGGATTTAGCAGCCCGGGTTTGTTAAGATAACGACTGAAAACTCTATCTCTCATGGCGTAGAGTGCATTCGCTTATTGAGCCAAAGCTAATACTCTGTGGCTAATGTCAGGAGACAGACGGATTCGTTATAGGGCTTAGGTTAAAGACTGGTCGTAGATCTGGCGGCCGCCATTGTAAAGGACATTCCTACCGCATCCAGAACACACAGACCCTTGGCCCAGACAGCCACTGAAGCCACTGACAGTACGGAGTAGCAGCCCTGCAGCTCCAGGCCTAGCCTGGCGCACTATGAATTTAGTGCACTCGGGGAACAGGCGGGGATCAGCCCGGGGCCATTCCAGCGCGCCCAGATCTTTGAGTTGAGGCGGCGCACTAAAATGGCCACTGGTCGGTCGAATTGTGTCACGCTGCAGGGTGATTAATGCGATGCATGCTGATTCATGGGTGCAGAGTCAAGAGAGCGTTCTGATACATAAAACTTGATGTAGACTGTTTGGTTTATAATGTTGCGATTGGTTCGTCGAACAGTGCATTATTGTTGTTAGCTCAATGGCGATCGAAACTTGAGCAATGCCTTGTAATGTACGGAGTATTGTTGCTAAGATACATTACGAGTTGATAGGTGATCTTATCCATTTACTTCCCCGCACCCCGATGATAGTGCCAATTGAGGTTCCATCTGATTGCTAAGCCAATAGCTTCTAGTCCATGACATGTCTGTCCCCCAAAACTCGTCTCAAGTCCCTGCGCACAGTGACTTTGCTTATTTCATGTTCAAGTAAAGCCGTTTTGGAATCTTGGAACCTCCTTAGAAGCTAGAGTAGTTTATGTAAGTAGTCCGTGCAGCTGGTAACTGCTTTACGGCATCGCTGCAGAGTCCGCGCGTGCCAGAACGGAAGTGCAGAGCCGGAGCCGGAGATACGGCGCACAGACAGCGGACTGCTGCGAATCGTGATGGAAATTTGGGCCTTGCGTTCGTATGGCGATACCCCAGATTACGCCTTGCTCTGTTTTACGGATTGCCGTGAAGAGTTCTAGCTAGTCGCTGCGTATGGTGAAAGAGGCCAAAGCCACAAGCACAACATGAATAAGCCGAGATTATGCTGTCCTCAAGTTTTTGTTACATATTTCAATTTGCTTCTCCTAGTGTAAGAAATTCATAGCATGATCCTCGAGCTATTACAAGCATGCTTGCAGCAACCCGTGACGCCGAGTGTGTCGATCAAGCGACTTGTGTGCGTACTTTCTCCCTCAACTCCCAGTCAAACGGTTCCGCACTATACTGTCGCGGTGAGCGCTCTGCCTGAGGCCACTCTATACTTCTTCATCACAGAGCGACAATGTTAAGACCTTGTCTACTGCGCTGCGCACGCGCAAGCCGGGCTGTCTAGCACTTGGTTTTCATGAGGACGTCGGGGACATATGCATGCAAGCATTGGATGACAAAGTTTCCATCCGCGCTGATCTACAACAGGTAGACGGATCACGCCTTAGCATGTTGTGTACTAGCTTTGGAAGAAACTGCCTTGCGCGGATAACTACAGTAGTCTCAAGGCCGTTGTCGTCGACATAGCACCTTGAAGTTCGTCACTGCGTTTGTCGCGATCATCTGGAATGCCTGAGGTTATTATACAAGTACTGTTTTCCGTGATTGAAGTAAAGACACTTTTGAACCTTAGAAGCAGTTCCAGAAATCTTATTTTACCCAGTGTTACAGAAGGACAGGAAGCATATTCACAATGACGAACTATGCAAACGACATGTTGATTTCAACAGAAGATGCAATTAATCTCGCGGCTTGGACTTGTAACTCTGAGCTTCTTTCGTGTCTGGAAGATAATAGATGTGCGAGTAGCTTGAATATGGTTTATATTAGCTAGAGAAAAATCTGTAAATTAAGAAATTGTGTTGTTTCGTCAAACTCTAGGGTATGTGGCCAAGTAGTGGTAGTGGGGGCTATAAATAGCATGAGGCGCTGTCGCGTGGCTCTGCATTGGCAGGCAAATGCACACTGAAGAACAGGCAGACTCTGCATAATTCTCGTTGAACAGCCAATAGAAGTGCTTCAAAATTGTTAATGCACTGTTGATGTGGGTACTTTTCACGCTTAGTCACCCATCCATTAAGCCTAATCAGGCAAGGTTGCCAGTGCATAAAACCGTTGTGCATGGTAGTGCTTACCCTGCTGCCTCGAAGGATTTCAATCGGTGACAGATTCACTGCCTAGAACACGCCGATCAATCGATTTGCCTTCTGTTTGAGAATACTGAGGGCGTGGTGGAAGATGACACGCATGCCATAGCCATTACTCCTCCGAGATGATACATATCATCAAGGCAGTGCATCTCAAAGTCTTATGGGTATAAATATTCGATGCTCCCTCTAATGCTAATATTTTACATCTCATTTCAGAACATATAAGCATTTCCCTATACATACACAATTAGATACAGCCAACATGACAGCCATCAACTCAGCGGCAGTCTTCCATCCCACCAGGGACTTCCTCCTCTTCTCAGCAGCCGTCGGTCTCCCCCTCAACTTTGTCCGCTTCTGCATCATGGTCCGACCCGTCGCATTCTTCACATTCATCCTGCTCATCTTCTCCGCCATCTTTGGCTTCACCATGAAGCGCCTCCACCGCCAAGGTGCACACCTCAAAGCAACGTTCGCCACGCCCATCACCGACCCGTTAAACTGTCTCATCGCCGATGTTCTGATGGGTATCCTATCGCTCTTGACGCTCAGTTTCACCTGGACGCACAACAGGTGGCAGGATACCGGGGAGACGTTTCTGGTAGCTTACTCTTCAACGCCACTGATGTTCAACATGTTTCTCCATTTTTATCTGGCGCTGCTTGTTATTTTTAGGACAAGTCAGATGAAGGATATTGTCAAGGAGCTCGTGGGGGATTTTGTGTCGAGCTCGCCTCAGCCTTGCCCGCATTGTCATGGCCGACCGGAATTTCACGATGAGCATGATGAAGAGCAGGCTTTGGTCACTCCTCCTGCTGGAGATCATGAAGATGCGCATGAGGGCGGGGCTGGTCCTTCAACTGTCTGGAGCCGATAAACACCGCGTGTCTCACGACGTCACTTCTTTCCTCAAGATTACTCTCTACTATCTCCAGTTCTATCTTGCTTGGACAATCTCTTACTTTAGCTGGCGAGGACGGTCTGGAGACTGGGTCAGTGATATCGTGACCTTTATATAGCCTTATCGGCAAATACCAACATTCATTAGTCTACTTAATCGCTCTATTCCAATAGAACCACAACCATTGACGCTCCCGTATTTTGTCTCCCTGGTGACCCGATTCTAGACGCACCAAGTCACAGCAATAAGTTTTCTGTTCTTGCTCCATGACTAATTTGAAGCCAGTTGTGCAGCAGTTGTCACCCATCCGTAGATCGACCAATTCTTCTCCTCATTCCTCCATTCCTTCACCCAAGTATACCCAGCCTTTTCCAAGACACGCTTACTTGCCCCATTCTCTTTAATAGTTTCCGCAGCGCATCGCTCCGTAATAGTACCATTTACGCTGGCTACAATCTCCTCCACACTCAATGTCGTCCTATCCACAGCGATGGAATACTCAGCCCGCGGTAGCTCCCACCAAATCTTCATGAACGCAACAAGAAACTCAGTAGCGTAGCCCTTCCCCCAAGCCTCCTTGCGGAACGCGTATCCAATCGCCGGCCAGCCCAATTCACACTCTCGCCTGTATGTACCACCAGCCCCAATGACTTCGCCCGTTTCAACGAGACTGATCACGTAGTACAAGTTGGTTTCGTCGTGCGGCGGTAATCTTTGTGCAGCCCACCTCTGGGTTTCCTCGAGATCCTTGTCTGGGGCGCCTTGTGCTGTCCACATCATGACCTCTTTCTGGGCACGCATGGGGAACAGGTCTTTGGCAGCATCTTCATAGAATGGTCTGAGAACAAGACGCTTTGTTCTTACAGTCGGGCGTTCCTCCAATGGCGGATAGGGTAGCTTCGTAAGAGTGGTTCTAATCTGTATGAAACCTGGGTTTTCTGGTTGATTCAGTGTCATCTTGACAAGACTTCTCGACTGGAGCACGCAATGCTGAGATGTTAGATAATAAAGGCGAGGCGGAGGCAAGACTGAAGATGGTCAGAAAGCAAAACTTTAAGGGAAATGCCATACCTTGGTCGCCTTTATGCTCCGGAGTCTCAGTAGCCTGACTAAGTCAGACTCAAGTAGCTACTGTCTCTATTGGCTGTTTTCTTCGCTAAACTTGACTCATTCTCTATATCGCGCAGCAAGACTCATATCTTCTCTGTTAGCCGACATCGGCGCCGTGGCCAAGGGTCTAGCTAGACCAAAGGCAGCAGGTTTGACAACCACTAGCGCCTCGTGATCCACTCCTGAAATATAAAAAAGGATATATTCACGCGATAGTGGAATAAACTAATGCGACGACTCGGCATCGAACGCTTAGCCAAGGGTATACAAGGAGAACTAAAAAAGCCAATGCTCATACAAGCCAAAAAGTCTGTTTGTCCTTGCTAGCAACTTCACCATCCATAGCACCATCGCAGTATGCCTCACCGATATAAGAGAACTCGCTCGAGCCTTCTACAGGACGTAGTACAAAAGGGATCCGTCCACCGCAAAAGACGACAACGACATCACCAGCTTTGCCCTCCACAGGACCCATGCCTAGATATCCACACTTTGTAAGGAACGGTCGCTTGCCCTGCATCTTCCTCATACTCTCGCGATAGTTATGCTTCGTATCTGCGCCACGATGTTCCTCCTCCCATTGCAGGAGTTTCTCTGAAACATCTTCTCCTGCAGCTGCCAGTTTAGTCATCTCATCAAACAACTTCAGCTCCTGGAGGAATTGCTTATGAAACGCTGCTATCCCCGGTTTCGCTCTCTGTTGATCCCCTTCCCACGTCCAGTAGATGTCTCCAATAGGCACACGCCATCGCGCCTCTACCTTGCGCTGTTGAGTTACTTCGCCTTGGACCATGCTAGCCTTCCCCAACGACCTCTGCCACAAATCGTCTATCTGGGTCATGTAGCCAAGAAATCTCTCATAATCCCAGCTCATGTCCGTCCAGCCATCACCTTCGGCAACTTCCTCAATCACATCAACAGTATAGCCACGAAGTCCCAGGATACCCGGGTTGTCATTTGGGTGTTGAATGACCTCAACAACACTATCGTGACCGGACGCGGCAAATAGATGCTTGTCCATGCGCTCGTTGATGGTATAGAACGAACGGCTCAAGTTAGACCGCCAGTCAGGAACCCAGGACGGTAGAAGTGAAAGCTCATCAAGTTTAGGAAACTGAGAGTAGCAGAGCAATTCCACGCGACCACTCTTCTCAATCAGCTTGCGCGCCGTTCGCGTCAAGACACGTCCGGTGCTCCCCTCATAATCCGGCTCGATCCCAAGCTTCTCAGCATCCGCAGCGAGACCAAGAAGTGCAAAGATGCGGTCACGATGCACCGTCGAATTCGTCTCAAGCTCAACGAATAGTCTGCGTAACAGCATGTACAGCTCGTCGTCTTTATGCTTCTGGTGACGTGAACGGCAGCCAAACAACCGAGCTGTTGGTTCAGAAGACACTTCAGACAGTCGCTCAAGAGGCATATCAAGCGGTTGAAGCTGCTCATAGCCGCCTTGGGGCATATTTCCTATCGTGGTCTGAAGCAGTAGTACCGCGAATTTGACAAAGTCCACGGGTATCGTCTTGGAACCACACACGAAGATGGTATCAGGACACAGGCAAAACTCCTGGATGATCCAGACTCGTGAAAAGTACGGTCTCTCAAACCATTTCTTGAGCACCATTTCCTTTAGCAAAGGGGCAAAAGCCTCAACAGTACTGGCCAACAAGCTTTGGAAGGTCATAGCGGTCTCATCAGAAGTGTCTTTGCTTCTCGCCAATGCTGATATGAGGTAGTAACTTTGTGGGTTCATGTAGCCCTCCAGTCCAAACTCTTGAGACTTCTGGCCAATGTCTTGCCATGCCTCCATTAATTCGTCTGAGCCATCTTGAGCTGGCCCAAGCCACACTAGCACTTGTGTCGCAGACGAGTAAACTCTACCCATCATCGCGACCTGCTGGCCCTTTTCTTTATTGTCTGCCTGGTTGATGCAGATCTGGTCAATCCATAATGTTATGACCTCGGCTGGCTTGCGGAAATGTCGTAGGGCCGTCTCCAGCGACTCCGTGATTGGTATCAAAGCCACTTCATCGTCGCTCAAGTTTGATACGTGAATTGATCGACTTTTGTCGCCCAACCCCCAAACATACGACAGAGCGATGTAGGGCGATGGGCTTTCAATCGAGGTTGTGTATAGACGGCCGATCAGACGGCTATCGACCAAGCCCTGAGAGGGGTAGAGATCTAGCAGCCGGATCTCGGTTGATGCCGTTCGCAATTCCACCGAGCCATAGTCAAAGGCTTGGAATTGGTCCATGATGAACGCGATTGAGTTTGATAGATCATCAAGGTCAGCACGGATGTTGAGGCGGGGTACTGACCTCACAGTACAGCAAACATCAATAGCGCCAACGCCACGCTGACAAGCTGAGACAACGTAACTTGCCACTCAGCCAATTGATATCGCAATCAAGTTCCACGTCTCATGAAGCGCCGCTAACAATGGTCCTCCTGCCATCGTCATTTTGTTGAGCTATTACGCTTCTTCGTGGATAGGTTTGATAGGATGGCAGTATGACGCTAAATCTTGAAAGGCCTTGCGATCGGCGGTGAGATTGCAGCTGAAGCCGAGACATACATCGACTAGCTTACATAGTCGCGACTATCCTGTTGATCTGATAATGGATCTGGAATCAATCGTCGCTCTCAACACAAAGGAGTCTCGTTAGTTACATTATTAGCTGCAGGATTGCCATCTTGACATACGTCAGCGGGAGACAAGGGAAAGAAACAATCTGCCTATAAATTCTGACTCCTGGCTCCTGATTCTCTAATCTATATCACTCATCAACTCATATTTTAAGACCGTCATTTCACAGAATCATCACTCATATCACAATGTCTGACCCCGCCAGTCAACTCCGCATCCAAGACAGCAAGCAGAGACTCCAGCAGGCCTACAAGAACGCTGCCAACGAAAAAGAACGTGCCGAGTCCGACTTCAAGCAAGAGGAAGATGCCGGGATCACCAATGGCCAGGACTTCAAGATATGGTCTGTTCAGAATGTAAGTCTCCACAAGCCTTATCCAAAGAGGACGTGTCACTGACCAGAAGACAGGCGCCTGGCTACATCGCAGCCCTGAATGGTTACCAAGCGGCAAAGGCAGCGTACGACCAGGCACTCCAACATGGAGATAACGAGGCTTTCCAAGCTTGGGATAAGAAGTACAGAGAGGCGGTGTTGGGAGATAACCCTGCAAAGCCCGATTACAATGTTCTCGTCGAGCCTTGATTCATAGGATAGACACGTTATGCCATGCTGCTATTTCTGATAGCAAGGAACCTACTTGTCTATTCATGGAATAGAAAGCAGTCAAGCAGGACTGTTATTTAGATAGTTGTTCATGACATGAACATCAAGATGAATGACAGAATTCCTCATAGCTAAAGACAGCCTTCCATTGAAATGGCCTTTTAGACAGAAGTGTGAATAACGAGAAAGAATGCTGTGTCCTTATTCTCTATGTAGTGAGCCAAGCATTTAACCTTTTGACCAACCTTTGGCCACCAAGATCTCAGATATTAACCTCCTCAGATATCAATCTTCTCAGATCCTCATCTGTGTCCAGCTTCGTCCTTTGCGCAAGTTCCAGCTAGCGCTTCTCCTGTCCACGGCGCCACGAAGAAAGAAGACTTCTCTCACACAAAAGCTCCAAAAAGACCTCCCGGGGTGTCTTTGAGTAGTCGACCTTGAAACCATCCTTGGCTCTCTTGTAATCCGTCGAAATATCCAGAAGCGCATAAACAATATCCTGCTCCTTCGTGCATTAAAAATCTGCGAGCTTACATACGGATAGCCACCGATGCAAAGTGTTGATCTCGCTTGAGCGGAACAACCGGGCCATCGAGTGTTGATTCGCTGGGCTTTGTGTAAAGTCATCGCCGTACGTGTCGTATGCGGAGTTCAGGCTCGCGAGGGATCTCTCCCACTGGCTGTCGGAGACGGATTTGTGGCCGCACCATACTACGTAGCCTTTTGTGAGGTAGAGTTCTTGTATGATCCAGACTCGGCGCCAGTATCTGCGATGACAGAAGGAAAGTAAGGCTTTCAACTCCCGTGAGTCCGAGTCCGGTGTTTCGTTGAATCTCATGGCATACATCGCCAAGTCACTGTCGTCTCTGGCAGGGCCGAGCCATGATATTACACCGGCTGCTTCTGTAAATATCTCGCCCATCATGGCGACTTGCTGGCTCTTCTCTTGGACATCTGACTGGTTGATACATATTGCATCCACCCAGAGCCGTAGATCTTCCGTTGGCTTTCTTATGTTCTTCAGGGCCTCAAAGAGATTCATGCGAATTTGAACTTGGCGATTATCGATGGTGATGAAAGGATCATTCTTGCTTTCGTCTTCCCATTCATATGATAGAGCATGGTATTCGGCTCCATCTCGTATCGCAGGTCGGAGGCTGCATGCAATCGGATCATCACCTTTTCCATGCTTGAGGGTAAGTATACGAATCTCGGTCGTTGGCGCAAGGGAGCTATACTCAATAGCAAGAGCCTTCTCCGCCATTTTTGCCGTTTTTCAGAGCTGTACCACAGTGGGTAAGACGTGCACTACCACAGTGAGCAGATGGAGGCTGAGCTGATGCCTGAAATGCATTGGTGCCTTATGCTGCACCAAGCAATAAGAATTAGCGGGTCTCACTTTGCTGACAAGGGACACCTCAACTGAAGTCGGGCGAGCCTGTATGAACGGCACGCTTCGTAAATATCTCTTCTAAGCCTCGAGTAACGGCTCAAGATGCCTGACCTTACCTGGCCAACAATTCGTATCGCATCTCACTTTCCATCTTCGGCCTCGGCCAACTATCATGGCGAATTATCGTTTTGTTGCTCCTAGAGCCCGCTCGCATAAGCTAACCGTTCGAGATGATGGCAGCTGGCTATGTGCTGATGGCCCATATCTTGGTTGTGTGAAGGCCTTGTGTGCCCTTTACCCCGCCTTGCGGATGCCAGATGTCCGCAATCGTGCCATTCCTTTTCACAAAAGAACAGCTCGCGTGGCAATAGTGGCCATGAAATCAGATCGCTCACCACCATGCGTTACCGAGTATAACGTCCCGGGAAACACGGCAGCTCTCAAAGATCGCCTCTCAGCAGTTCCTTCACGCACCCAATGCCACCCAGATTGCCAAGTAGAGAGCGTCATTTTTCTGGTTGAAGGGTTAAATCCCGAGATTGTGTCTATCTTTGGCTATGAACTGAACATAGACCCAATGTTCTTTGCGAGCCACGAGAGAACTTCCTACGCTCACACTCTGCCGAATGAACCGGGCGTAGGGCCACGTCTCCCGTCTCTAATTAATAGAGACGCAACCTGGAACATGACATATTATGATATCAGAGTACCTTCGCCAGAAGATATGTTCACCTCTTACACTGTGGCCTGCGCTTTGAGCGGGAGAGATGCACAGACACAAAGCTTTGATGGAAAGTGGGAGCAAAGCTTTATCCTCACACGAAAGTGCTCTGTGTGGAGGCAAGCGGGCTGTAAAGATGCTCTTCCTAGTAGTCGGTATACCAAGCCCAAGATATGAGCTAGTAGCTTACCTGTCGTAGCACTTATCCTATGTGATCCGCCATTTTCGAAAGCCCACATTTGGTCCAAGGGTGCAGGCCACGATCAGTGGGAGATTGAAGCAAAGAATATCTCGACAATGCCGCATCAAGGGGGCTACGCTGATGTTCTGCCACGCCCCAGTTCGTTCATATCGTGGCAGGGTCCAGGACCGGAAAGACAGAGTCTATATGGAGACCTCCTGTACTATTTGACCCAGCGCACCCAAGAAATGCTGCGTGAGAAAAGTTCGGTTATTGATGTTGAGAAAATCACGATCAAGATCATAACGTCGCAGTACTTATCTCTTCTGGAGTACTTTGATGGCATCATATACGCTCGGGAGTTTCCTCTATCCCGCAAGAAGAACTTTAGCACACATGAAACCCTGAATATGGAGGAACAATGGAGTGCCATCCAACTTATTCGTAGCAACCTGAGTCGCTATATTCAGAATGTTTCGTGGACTATGGTCCAGTTGCAGATTCCGTTTGAGGACCCTGGAAGCACGAATTCTACACCAAACCCACTATCCTCTGAACCCCAGCAGGACTTTCAATACATCTACATACAGCTTCAAGTCCTCAAAACACGAGCAGATCTTCTCAATGAGTCACTTACAGGTTTGACTGGGATTCTGGGGAACAAAAGATCAATCAGGGAAGCCAAGACGGTCAAGACTCTCACGCTTGTGGCATTGATCTTTATTCCTCTGAGCTTTACGTCAGCTTTATTCAGTATGTCCGATGAATTCCTTCCAGGAAGAGCGAGGTTTTGGGTTTTCTGGGTGGTTTCTTTGCCTCTTGTCATTGTCGTTCTTGTCCTTGCAACTATTCTTGACTTTGGATATGATGATAACGGCACATGGAGGCCGACTATGTATCTTTCAATCTTGAAAGAGAAGTGCTAAAGTGAGTAGTTACACGCCACAATATTCCTTTATGCATTGAAGGATTTTATTTTCTGTGATAAAGTCTCCATCATATACAACTCCGTAGCTTCTGTACTAAATGACACTAAATCTTGGAATGATGCGATGGACGGTTCTTGGGATATGCCGTTCTGGTATTAAACAATTGCACCTCTAATTAAGCATATTCCTTGATCACACTCACAGGCTCCATATACTCCCCAAGCGGCTGATAAACAACATCGTCATAACCAAAAGCTTTCGGCCCTCCGATCTCGATACCAGACGGTGTTCTCGTCCACTGTGGTGAGCAAGTAATGCCTAGGACAGTTACTCTATACCCGTACTTGAACTCCGGAACACCTAATGCTTTGCCAGATCCATTATCCAGCACGGCAATGAGATCAGGAACAGAGGCGATGATCTTGGTTTCTGATCCATCAGCGGTGGTGTGCTCAGCAAGAATGTTCTCGTTCTTAAATGGAATGCGTAGCGTTCCTCCTGAAACTACAGGCGTCATTCGCTCCGATTCAGCATCGTCTTGGTCATCGAATGCTTCAATACGCAGAGCACCATGCGAGTGTCCCTTGTACAGTCTCCTCTCGACCTCGACAATCTTGCCTCGGAATAGTACTCTCGCTGACTTCAACCCACCAGCCTCTTGGATAATCGACTCTGCTACTGTGGAGAGCTGGTTACTGTAAACACTGCGTGCAATGCATCTGCCTATCCTCCAAGCAAGAGAACATGTATTCAGCACGCCATATTTCCGCACATACTCAGTAGTCGTAGGCTTGGCGGCCATGCCGACTCTGCTTCCCATCTCAGAACAAGACGCTCTCAATGCTCTGTCGACAATCTCATCGTCTGGTGCTCTAGTCATGATGATGCTCTTGCCGTCGCCGGAATCAATAGCACAGGGAACGAGTTCCAATGGTCTATGGACCGCGAGTGTGGTCTGCCAGTATGTAGGATATGCTCGACCCATCCAGTCGCCGTCAATCACAGGCGCGTTGAAGAATCGTGAGGAGCCGACGAGCATAGGCTCCATACCGTTGGCACCACCGATCTCTAGTCCCATGACGGCATCAATGTTTTTATGGCCGAGATACTCCATGAGCACGTTGAATGCTTCCACTGTCTCGGTTGACTGCAGTCGCTCTACCGACACAGCAGGAGATCCCATATGGCCGCCCCAGTAGATCAGGGCATCATCTCTGAGGGACGACTGGTCGATTATGCGAATAGTGTGACCTTGTCGGATAATATCCCGCAGTTGGATGAAGCTTGGAGCGGGGGTGCCACCACCCGCGCAGCCAAGAACATAACATCCATCGGCCAGCCAAGCCAGATCTGTCTCATTAAGTATCCACTCAGGTACGCCCTTATCGTTGACCTTGATCGTAGGAGTATATGTAAAAGGATCCACAGGAGTATCCTCAGTAGTCTTGACAGTTCGATTCTTTTGCCCTTCAGGTTCGTCACTGTCTCCGTCATCATCATCTACAGTCTCGAGCTCCAACTCAGATACATAGCCCTTGAAGTCAACGTCCCCCACTGCCTTAACAATGGTTCGAACTTGATGAGACACGTATTGCAATGGGATACTCTCCACATTCGCCATCGTGATACTTTCGGGAACGGCGCCTGCTTGAATAGCTCGTTCAACTGCCATCGTCTTTGCACGCTCAAGAGCCTGTGACTCTGCCTGGTGTGCCGTGCTCTGAACAATGTCAACATCACCGCTGACGCGAGATATAGCAGCACCAATGGCATTCGCAACATCGTGGAATGGCGGGAGGATAACCTTTGAAGCACCTGAGATATTCTCTGGCGCAAGCACTGCACCTCCGCCTACCAGAAGGACGGGCAGAGGATCGGCAGAGGTCTTGATAACATCAACAGCTCCATCGAGTAAAGTCTTGATACAGCCTTGAGCAGACTGGACAAACTCAGCTTTGAGTCCAGCGAGTCTGCTCTTATCACCCATATCTGCTCTTCCTAGTGCAACGGCGATATCAGATGCCGTGCATGTGTTGCCACCAAACACAAGAGCTTCTTCTACAAGGTAATGGCCAACCGACTCAGGGCCAACCTTGACTTTTCCATCGACACTGCGCACGAGTGAACCACCGCCAAGGCCAACAGAGTGTAGATGAGGCATTGAGTAGTTCACTCTCACTCCAGCGACTGTGACGTAGGCAGAGGCTTGTCTCGGAAGTCCACTTGGTAGAATTACACCAATGTCAGCGGTAGTTCCACCGATATCCACGACGATGGCCGAAGAGTTGCCTCCAGCGTCGATCCCAGCTAAATATGCAGCTCCTCTCATCGAGTTGGTAGCCCCAGATGCAAAAGTCCTAATGGGTATCCTAGCTGCAGCTGCAGCATCAAGAGTGGTCCCATCGTTCTGAGTAATGAATAGTGGACATGTCAGGTTGAGCTTCTTCTTAGCCTGATTGAACCTCTTCATTGTCTTTCGGGCATATTGAAGGATAGCGGCATTGAGAATGCTAGCGTTTTCGCGCTCGAGGAAGCCAATGTTGGCCACTTCGTGAGAACAAACGACATCAATTCCCGGAATCTCTCGTAGGATGATTTCTCTGACGCTGCTCTCTTGCTTGAATACCTCGTCAATCGGAGAAAAGACGCCAGCGATCACAACAGCTTTGAGATTCTCTGCCTTGATCTTTTCGCACTCAGCAACTACTTGGGCTTCTTTGATGGGTGCTTCTTGAGACCCATCAATGTGCAAGCCTCCATCAATGATTCCACAATATCCCTTGATGATAGCAGCAAGATCAGGCGGGAAGTCTGAGAATGGCGGCACTTCCCGTAGAAAAGAACGCGATAGTCTCAAGACGCCGACCTTTTGAAGTCGTCGGGCATCTCTCTCCACGACTGCATTGATAAAGTGTGTTGTGCCGACTGTGATGCTCGCTATGCGCTGGGGAACTATGTTGCCCGAATCAATGACAGCTCTAACAGCGCTCTCGATTCCAGCGGTGGCATCTGGTGTAGTCGGGGTTTTCTTGAAAGCGATGACTCCGCGTTGAGCGTCGCCTTGGGCAGCGAGGGCGACGTCTATGGCAACGGCGTCGGTGTTGGTGCCGCCGACATCGACTCCTATGCGTATAGTTTTACTTAGAGTCATGATAGGCAAGGATTGGAGCTCTAAATCTGGAATCTGTACAGCACTCTCTCGAGAACAAATTTGAGAGTGAGAATATCCAACGCGTTTCTCATATAACAGAGTCTCTCACATCATTGCTACCATAGAGAGTGGAGCCCACGTTTAGCTTCCATGAACCTCAAGGTTACATTCGCCTGCGGGGTTTCTACTACAACACCCTCATATCTCGAAGATAACGTTGCGGGGTTGAATGAACTCCACTGAACTTTCTTGATTCCTCAAACGGTGCAATTGACCCGAGCAAGTGGTTCCCCTATCTTCGGTCAACTTTGGTCGGGATGAAACAATCCGAGAGTGTTGATCATCGTCAATTAACAGGCTAAATGCCGCGGCATCTCCAGATCAGGAATGCCGACACGGCAATTGATGTCGGGCTCTATACTATCTCTATCTATAACTTATCTTGCTCTGTCCATGTTTTACCAACAAATCGGATAATTTCCCTTCCCATTGAATTACCAGCTCGTCTACAAGGCAATGTCTGATACGACAGTAAAGTTCCGGACTCCGGGATCCGGGTTCTCATCTGCCGGGTCGGACATGAGTTCTTCTTCTGGAATGGAGTTACACGAGACTCAACTTAAGTAGGACGAGATAGTTCGAATTCATTATCTGTCGGTTATGAACCCCTCTTTTCGGGCCTCGCACAATGTAACCCAACCAGACGGTAGTGGTAATGATTGCTTGCTTATCGTCAAGACATCCAAAATGATAAGGGACCTAATAAAATGAATGAGAACCCACAGAGAGGATTATGATCGGAAGGGTTCAGCTCAATAGGCCCAAGCTTCAATATCCATCACAGCTCCGACGTAAAGGACTATCCTGTCAGCATGTCGCTCAAAGCCATTTTCACCTGGATGAGACTGCCCAGCGCAGATAGAGCCGTCTCCAATGTCTGGATCAATGACGACATTCGTCCGTTGGAGCCAGAGCGTCGAACATGGAACACCATGACCTTTATATCTTTCTGGCTAGTAAACCAGGTCGCCAGTAAGCCGCCACTCTCAAGCTCTATAGATCTATGCGTAATCTGACTCCCATCTAGTATCTAACTGGCAGCTGGGCGCTTCTCTCGTCGCCACCGGCCTCAGCGTCTGGCAAGTCATTATAGCTACATTGATCGGCAAAGTCATCATCAGCTTGGTCGCTATCTTCAACGGCTACACAGGTGCTGAATGGCACATCGGTTTCCCTGTCGTGTCAAGATATATCTGGGGCCCATACGGATCTTTCATCGCTATCGTGCAGAGGATTATCCTCAGTCTGGTATGGTTCTCTGTGCAGTCGTGGACAGGCGGTCTCTGCATCTCTGTCATCTTATCTGCCTTGTTCCCCAGCTTCCAACGACTTGGAAATGTATTCCCTGCGTCGTCCCACCTTGATACGAAGCAATTCGTTGGCTGGATTCTGTTCAATGTCTCCATGATTCCAGTTCTGTGGATCCACCCTCACAAAATCAAGAGAGTTCTCCTTATTTTCAACATCATTGCGTCGGTCACGCTTATCTCTATCATGATCTGGTCCCTAGTTGAAGCTAAAGGCGGTGGTCCTCTGCTTTCTGAGAGTGCAACAAAGATGAGCTCTCATGACCTTGGCTGGGCTATCACATCAGGTGTAACAACTGTCATTGGCGGCATCGCAGTTGGTCTGACTAATGCAAATGATTACACCCGATTTGCTCGGAAACCTGGTGATCAGGTGTTTGGGCAGTGGTTTTCCATCATGTAAGTCAATCAGTGGAATGAAGACGCAGAAGCTTACATGCGCAGCTTTTTCGGCACTCTTTTCCCTCTCTTTGGTTGCCTCGCAGCATCGGCCACTCAGGGTATCTGGGGCGAGGCCATCTGGAATCCTCGTAAGTCCAACCCTCCATCACCCTTTCGTTTAATTCTTCACCACTAACGTGTAACAACTCTTAAGCCTTAATCTGTCAACAGTGGCTCGACAGGGATTACTCATCTGGTTCAAGAGCCGCTGCATTCTTCGCGGGCCTAGGTCTCGTCATGTGCCAGATTGCCATCAACGTGGTTGACAACGCATACAGCGCTGGCATGGACCTCGCCGGTCTCGTCAGCTCCTACATCAACATCAGGCGAGGTGCTTTCATTGCATTAGTCTTGAGCGTTGCCATGTGCCCGTGGGAGCTTCTATCTTCAGCCAGCGTCTTCATTTCCGTCCTGTCTGCGTACAGTGTCTTTCTTGGGCCGATCATTGGCATTCAAGTCTGCGATTATTGGCTGATCCGTTCCCGTCGCATCAAATTATCCGACCTCTACAATCCTGGTCCTACCAGTATTTATTGGTTCAGCTGTGGCTTCAATCCCAGAAGCTTCATTGCTTGGTTCCTTGGCTTTGCGACTCAATTGCCTGGATTCGCTGCCGCAGTAACCCCTGATAAAATCAAGGTCGGCGAGGCTTGGCATGAACTCTTTTATCTTGCATTCCCGCTCGGGTTCGCCATCTCATTCACGGTTCATTATGTGATCAATCATGTGTTCCCGCCTGCTGGCTTGGGGCTCGTTGACGACATGGACTACTTCGGATCCTTTACTGAGTCTGAAGCCCTCAAGTTGGGAATGGGCCTAGGATCTGAGGGAAGTGAGAAAGATGCTGTGATTCAAGGCGTGCCTGTTCAAACAAAGAGTTAATTATGCATATACGTCTTTGTAATGACTAAAGCTTGGAGGTTAAAGCTGATCTTACATATGATTATAAAATTTTGTCTTGAAAGGATTGATCCACTTTTGCTTATCCTTGTATCCCCTCTTTGGGTGCCGCCGTGATGCCAAGCCGTAAGCATGGTATGATTCGATACAGATTATGGAGCTTGAGTACCGATAATACAGTGAGATATTTCAATCACACTCTACAATGCTACACCGCCAATTTGCATTTAATTTTCGCTTCGCCTATTCTACCTCTTAGGTACTCTCTGCCTTGTTATATAATCCTATAGCGTGAAAGCACTTTGACACCTCAACTATTATGTTAACTCAGTCTTGTATCTGCTCACTAACACTGACAAAAAAAAGAAACGATAACTAGCAATGCCAGACCACGATTCATTTGACCGTAACATGCGAGTTTCTGTTCAGCGCAACGGCGAAATCAACGATGTTCGCTACTGCAATCTCATGCTTCCTCGCAGCGGTCCCGAGTCTCCCGGGCCTCATTCCGATGTAAAGGGACTAATGTCATGGCCGCGTATATGCGGAGTCTTGACCGACGAAGAGATTGCTCACACGATAGAGACAGATCCATCGTGGACGACTAAACCCCGCGGCTGTCGACTGCGCATTACGTTCACAGATGACGAATCTGATGATGACTCCAATGACCTCATGGATGAAGAAGATAAAAGGGGGAGTTGGGAATCGTGGGAAATTCCTGGCAGAAACAGGAAGAGAGCGGATCTGACCTCGGTTGATCCAATCGTGTGCCTGGATGCTAATGGCGTTGGTGCCTCATATATGCTGAGCTTAGGGCTGCTGATCAAGACGCCATCTCCCGGCCGAGTGACGCAGGTGGTGCTAGAGGAGAATACACAGAGGACCCTTGTGCAGGTCCCACCGGTGTGGACGAACGACAGCTTTATCACACTCGCCAAAGCGTTCAGCATCATTGCTATCGCACTAGAGCGTATAGAGTTCCTTGGCATTCACTCGGAGATGGGAGAGGCGCTAGGAAAAGCGAGATTAGAGATTCAGGAAGAACTCTTGGAAAGTCTGGAGTCTGAAAAGAACGACACCAACAAACTACAGATTGCAGCACCTGTGCTACCCTTTCTGCGGCTTGATAGGCTTTGCGGTGGTAGTCAAATTCTAACCTTAGAACGCTTACAAGGGCTCGTCTCCAGGGTTGTGCCGTATTATGCCGTGGCCCCGAGGGTTGAGGTGCATGAGGGCTCATGCGGGTGTCTGTTACCTGGGGGGCTGGCAGAAGCAGACAAGGGAGCTGGTATCTCTGGGGTCAACACCGTTCCAAGGAGATTCTATGACGCCTTGCGGGGCCATGAGGCGGATCTCAAAGACAAGATAGTGACCAAACCGGTGGATGAACCTGTGGAGAGCTACATAGCACTCTCATACCCTTGGAACTCGTACAATTCTCAAGATCTAGAAGCGATCATTGGGACAGCCCATAAGGTATTGAAGTACCGCTACTTCTGGGTCGACCGATGGTGCATAGACCAGGACAGCTACGAGGACAAAGAAACCGAGGTGCCAAAGATGAAGGACTACTACTCTAACGCTGAGTATACTCTGATCCTTCCTGGCATGACGTTTCCACTCGAACTTGCACAGCTGAAGACCGAAGGCCCCAAAGTTCGAGTATACAGCCCAGAGCTAGTTCAGCAGGTCAGGCAGACATGGAAGAGCTGTGAGTGGAGAAAGCGATGCTGGACATTGCAGGAAGCCATCATGAGCAAGCGTTGTACCTTCTGGACAGGTCAAGAACCAGCCCCTCTGATCGACTGTTCACAGCTCGTGGGAATTTTATGCAGTTCGCCATTCGGTGATAGCTATATAAACACCCTCCCCCACCTGTCAATGGAAGTAGGCCATGTCGACAAGAAATCCTTGGTGGCCATGGCAGCGACGATAGCAGACCCAACAGAGGAATCTGTATATCAAAGGGGAATAGTCAGATGCTCCAGTCATGGCACCATCCCAGACGCTAATGCCTGCAAACGTCCTTTGGCAGTGCTGCTGGACAAGGTGCGCGGGCGAGAAGCGACTCTAGAGCTGGATGAGTACTATAGCCTCTTCGCTATGGCATCGGATGAGCTTCCGGCTGTAGACTACAGGATCGATGTTGTTCAGCTTGTGGAGAGGATCTTGGGTACTGGTGCTCTAGGGGCCAATATCCTGTTGACGAGCACTAGGCGAGACAGTGTCGTCAATAGGAGTTGGGTGCCTAGCATTTGCGCCAAGCGACAATTCTCAATGATGGGAGATGGTATAAACGCGGCGCACCCACACATCTCTAACGGTGTAATGGTCGTTGCTGCTTTTCCAGTTAGGATGAAGACTGCAGATGATGGCAGCAGCGGCTACTTTGCTGAGGGCTCAAAGATTTACATGGTGTATTCCTACCCAGCAGAAAAGCCCTTTGATGTCGACATGGACTTTACCATACGTCGGAGACTGAAGAAAGCGAGCCACTACCTCTTTATACAGCCTGTACAGTGGGATTTCTCAGTGTTTACCAGTGGTTTGATACTCTTGGCCACTGAGGAGAAGGAACGAGGAGAACACCGGGTGATGGATGCCACTATCATGGATAACATGACACAGCATACATTTTTGCAGAACCGCCATTTTCATGATGGCAAACCATTTCGTCTTGTCTAACGCTGGATAAAGACTATGTATAGGTCGGAAAAAGGACCTTGAGTTTTAAATACAAGCTGTCGAGCAATGATTGAATTACTGCTTTATTGGTATGGCTGCTGTATAGATGTCATACATGGTTTTAAGATCCTAAGGAGACGAGGTGTAGCCCCTCGGCAAAATAAACATCGCAATTGCTTGACTCAATACCCCGAGTCAATTACCCCGCGCCGCAAAACAAATGAGCCTCCTGACCACTAGGGACTAACCACTCTGTAGGCAAGCCTAATAAAAGGAAACATCCATCAGTACCTAGGATAAATACTCTTGCAATAGGTACTAGATCTGCCAAGCTAGCTATCGTAAAAAGTAGTAACATTATCCACTGCCATGGATTCAATCCGAGATAAAGTCGTAAGTACTATTCTGACTTACTGAAATCAGTTCAATTCACTAACATCTCAGATTGCTGTCACCGGTGCAGGAAGCGGCATCGGTCGCTCGACTGCGATACAGTTACACAAGCAGGGCGCCAAACTCTCGTTGGCAGATCTGGATCCAGTCGGCCTCGCCAACACTGTCAGGATTCTCGAAAACGAAGGGATGTCGGAGGATTTCTTCTCACTCGTGGTAGACGTATCCGACGACATTCAAGTCGGTGACTGGATTGTCCAAACGGTGCAGAGATTCGGTGCTGCCAACATAGTGGGCATCTTTAAGCCAAAGCCTCTCTTGGATTCGACAATGCAAGATTGGGACCTTAAGATGAATGTTAACGCAAAGGATTTTTCAATTGTTTAAAGGCTCAGATAGCTGACATCACCGACAACGGAGGAAGCATTGTAAGGTGCCCGGCAACTGTGCTTGGAGGCGCCTCTAATCATTCATTCATGCATCTATCTAGGTCACTGTCGCATCCGCAGCGGGTATTAGTGCCCTCCCTTCGGCGCCGGTATACGCCGCTTCCAAGCATGCCGTATTAGGCCTCTGTGCCTCCGTGGCTGCTGAGGTTGGATCAAAGAATATCCGTGTCAACACCGTCGCGCCAGGGTTTATCGATACTCCGATGACTCAGAGTACCGTTCCAAGGAATGACAAAGGAGAACCATCAGCGGGAAAGCAAAATCCTATCGCTCGAGCCGCGCATCCGGATGAAGTCGCTGCGGTGATTCTTTTTCTGTTGAGCGATCAAGCATCTTTTGTGACTGGAGCTTGCTGGCCCGTCGACGGTGGAAATACTGTATAATCATGTGGCGACCATGCAGCGTAAAGCTCAGGACTTTACATGTAGTCAAGATAACCTCAGGAAAAACAAGGGGAGAATATAAAGACCGATACCATTTGATCGTAATTCCGTACTTCACATCGCCTTGCATATGTTGGAAGCTTTCGTGTCCTTATTCTCCTCTGCATCGAGGTGCCCGACATCAGTCAGGAACTAGGTAACTATGTGGCTGAAAGGTGTACCCGACCGAGCACGAAAGATGGACAAGTGCAAAATTTGAGAGTACAATTTATAGGGAATAAAAATAAGAGTATCTAGGTCAAAGGAAATACAGCTGCTTTAAAACGCCTATCAATTAACCCCCATCGCCTCCCGAATCTTTGCACAGAGAGCCGACGCGATTGGCTCCCTCATCATAGTAAAGTGATTGGCATTCTCAATCGCCATTGTGCCAATGTTCTCAGCACCAATAAACTCATCCCAACCATTAGGCCCAAAGTCCTCCCTGTTGTTCAAGAGCCAGTTCATCCCCCTCGGATCATCAGGCTGTGCCTCAGGACGGGGATCATCGGGGTTCTTGCACACGCCGTCCGCAGCCCAGATGATGGTCGTTTTGGGTGCCATGCCATGCTCAAAGGGCTCAGGCACGTACCTATCCAGAGCTTCAATAAAGACACAGAAGTGCTGGAAGAGCCAATCAGGCGGCGCTTGAGCTTCCTCGCCCATCTCGAAGGCGCCGAAGATACCAGACTTTTCGAGGAAGTCGTACATACGCTTTGGCAACTTGCCGAGACCAACGGGGTTAGGGGAGTCAATCAGGATGAGGCTCTCGACTACTTCTCCCTCTGATACAAGCTGGCGAGCGGCGTCGAATGCCGAAACTCCTCCTGCTGACCAACCGGCAAGATGATAAGGGCCTGAAGGCTGGCGACGACGTACTTCGTTCAAGTAAGACCCAGTGATGTCCTGGAGGGCACAGTTGAAATCATGCGGCTTGGTGAGGTACGGACTGTTCAGTCCAATAACTCTCATGTCAGGCGAAATGGACGGGAGAGTGACATAAGAAGTTGCCGAGCCAGCGCCGTCAGGGAAGAGGAAGAGTGTTCGGGAACAATGCTTGGTACCCTGCAAGATCGTAGAGGTCGAGCGAGGGATCTCAGCCACAACAGGCTTGACCTCCTCAACGATATCATCTCCATGATCACTGGGAGATGTTGACCCAGCGCTAGACGCAGAACTCTCTGCCTCAGAGTTCGAGCTTGAGAAGTCTTGGTCGTTGGCTCCAAGGAAGGTCTTGAGGTCCTGAACAGTAGAGAACTCGTAGAACTGCGCTGCTGGAATGTCCAGGTCAAGCTCTTCACGGAAGTTGCCCAGAATGGTCAATGACATGAGGGAATCCACTCCGAGATCAGCCAAGAGAGTGGAGTCGGTGAGCTGAGAGATGTCGACGCCAATCTCATCGGCAATGATCTCGAGAGCCTTTGGAACAAGACCAGAAGCAGAACCAACAGGCGACTCTGCTGGCTCCGCGGGTGATGTCGTGCCGACGCTATGGTTGGCTGTGGACGGAGGAGTGAGAACGGCGTGTTTGACGGGCTCAGAAGCCACGTGCTTGACAGCGCCGTGCTTGGTCTTGGCACCAGAAGGCTTGGGCAGCAGCATCTCCAGTACCTTACGAGCGACCTTCTTGAAGGTGACGCCACCACAGATACCGATGATCTTACCATCACGAAGAACGTGGACATCGCCGCTGTAAGTCGAATCATCAGAGCCAACAGCCTGCATCTTGACATATGTCTGATACTGCACATCGCACTGATAAGGCTCAACCAAGCGAAGAGTTCGCCAGCCATGGTTGATGTAGACGTGGTCATCAAGATCCAAGCTGTCGCTGCAGTTCATGATGAAGCCAGTGATATGACCCAGACTGTCGCAGCAATACGGGTTGAGCGCAAAGGTGTCCTTGCCAGAGGGCATAAATACCTTGCCAGTTCCTTCGAGGCCTTCACTGTCGAACCAAACCTGCTCAATGCCTTGGAAAGCTGATCCGTACTGAACTGAGTTGGAAAAGATCTTGTACAGGAGACCACGACGCATCATGTGAGCCGTTCCATCACTGGCGCCTTGGACAAGCTGTTTGATACCTCTCTGGATGAGGTACGCGTGGCTCTGCCAGTTTTCGCGGTGGGTGCTCGGGTTCTCGACAGCGACATCACAGACGGCGTGGAGAGTAGTCTGTTTTCCGCTTGCATTGACGCTGAAGATACGAACTGAGCCGTGCATGGTGGACCAGTCCATATTGAGCGATGCTCGGAACAGCTGAGGCCCAGTCTCTCCAACAATGAGAGCCTTCTCGACAGCCATGTTGTTGATGGAGGGTAGGTTCGTCTGGGTGTCGAGGCCGTGGTTCTGGATGAGGTGCTTGGCGAGGGTAAACGCGATGTCGGCGAAGAGAGTCTGCAAATTTTCAAGTCAGTGATCGAATCTAGCAGAGGTGCGAACGAGGGGGTACTAACCGAAGGAGCCATAGTCAAATTGTTGACACGATGGTTTTGCGCGATGGCCAAGAGAGATGGGTCATGCATGTCAGACTCAGCCGTGATGGAGCTTCTCTTGTCACCGTGAACCTGCTCAAGGACATTGTGCACTGAATCGCTGAGCCGCAGTGCTCTTGTGTGTACCGGTACGCCAACTACAGTGTTCTCAACGGGTTCGTCACCTTTAGTAAGACACCAGCTGTACTTGTACTGCATCCAGTAGTTCGCAAGCTGCCAGCTATACTTGGGAAGCTGAAGAACATTGCGAGAAGAGGCAAAGTCACGATGATACTCGTCCCAATTGACAGAGAAGCCAGCAAGATGCAAAGCGCAAAGAGAATCTGCTAGAGTCTTGAAGTGATCCTCCTTGCGGCGCAGAGAAGCAAGACATCGGAACTCTTGGCCAATGATCGACTTGACCATTCGCGTGAGAATGGGGTGCGCTCCGATCTCGACACACATGCCGCTTCGATCCATGATGCCTTGCGCTTCAGCCATCTTGATAGCGCCAAGGAAGTCAACTGTCTCGCGACAGTGACGTCGGATGTACTGGGGACCGAGGGTATCGCCGGTGAGCAGTGTACAAAGAAGAGGCGAGACTATGGGCAGCTTGGGCTCGTGGAACTCAACCTGAGAAGCCAGTTCTTCGAGATCATCGAGAATTGGATCAACCTGAGAAGAATGGAAGGCAAACGGAATCTCCAACTTGTGAAGCTTGTAGGCAGCCTGCGTCAACTTCCCGCAGAGCGACTCGATATCCGCGTTGGGACCGCTAAGGACAGTGTCTTCAGCGCCGTTGACACAAGCAATCTCGACCTTCAAGTCAGAGGAGATGTGCTGCCTCAAGTCATCAGCCGCCGCCTTGACAGCGACCATGCCGTGAGTGTAGGCAGTGCACTTCTTGTCAAGAAGCGCAGCCCTGTGACCACAGAGGAAGATGGCATCGTGAACGCTTAGAACACCTGCAATCTGGAGAGCAGCATACTCGCCCAGACTGTGTCCAATGACGTACTGGGGAGTGATACCGAGACTGATCCAGAAACGGGCGAGTGCAATCTGAATGATGCAGGTTCCGAGCTGCACGACAACAGCAGAGAGATCCTCAACGGGTGTCGTGCCGTGAATGAGTGGCAGAACAGACGGGAGACCCTGGAGAGTTGCGATAGAGTCAAGCTGGTGAATGTCCGATCGGAAAGACGAGAAGCTCTTGTAGTACCCAATGGCCATGGCAGTCTCCTGTGCTCCTTGTCCAGTGAACAGGAAACCGACCTTGGGTGACACCGCAGGAATGCCCTTGACTTGCCCAGCGGCGGCAGCAGCCTTCAGAAGAGACTTTCTCAAATCATCAAGGCCGTTGGTGACAAACGCAACACGTCGACTGTGGTGTACACGTCGAGCGGTAGTGGTGTACGAAAGCTGAGAAAGAAGCTCACCCTCTGGAGCCCAAGAGTTGGCAATGAAAGCCTCAAGAGCCTTCAAGTTCTCCTCCAAAGCCTTGGTAGACCGCGCAGACACGGCGACGACATGCTCAGTACGAGCATCGACATCTTGATGCTGTAGGGCGGAATGAACAGGCCCATCCTCGAGAAGCAAAGACGTGTTGCCTCCAGCAGCAGAGAAATTGTTCACCAACACTCTGCGCTTACCACCCTCAGGACGAGTCCAATCAACGCTATCCTTCAACGCAATGCGCACACCACGATGATCCAAGTCCTTAGGAAAGCCCTGGTTGATCTTGGTCTTGATGCCACAGTGCGGAGGGATAGTGTTCTTCTGCATCATGAGCAACACCTTGATGATGGCAAGAACTCCAGAAGCTGATTCAGCGTGTCCAACGTTGGCCTTCACTGAGCCGAGATACAAGCTCTTGTCTCGTGGGCGACTGTGATCAAAGGCGAATGAGTTGAGGACTGAGCGCATCTCGACTGCATCACCAGCCTGGGTCCCTGTGCCGTGCATCTCGACGTAGCTAACATCGTGAGGATGGATGCCAGTCTCGTTGAGGAGCTTCTTGAAGAGATACTCCTGTGCGTCGGCGAGGGGTCGGGTGATGGAGACGGATTCTGCGGAGTGGTTGGTGTGTGCTCCGAGGATGACACCGAAGATGGGATCACTGTCGGCGATGGCATCTGGAAGGCGTTTGAGAATCAAGGTGCCGATGCCATCAGCGCGGCAGTAACCGTCTGCACCATCGTCAAAAGCTTTGCAATTGCCAGTGCGGGAAAGGAAGTGCCCGCGATCGAGGCCTGCAAAGTTGTCCGGGTTCGTCATGACGTTAGTCCCGCCAGCAATTGCAGTATCGCAATCCCTGTTCTTCAACGACGTAATCGCAAGATTGATAGCAGCAAGACTGGAAGAGCAAGCAGTGTCAACGGCGATACTCGGGCCAGTGAACTTGAAGAAGTAATTGACCCGTCCAGGAATAAATGCACGATTGGCGCCAGGAATGTAGTAGGTATCAACATCCTGCGAGGAGTTCACCTCACCCCAATCATTACTCGTAGTACCGTAGTAAACACCCACGCGGTTACGCTGGGTTGAGGGAGTTCGGTCAGGTACTACGCCAGCCATCTCGAGAGCTTCATAAGCTGTGAGGAGGGCAAGACGCTGAGCTGGATCAGTCTGCATGGCTTCCTTGGGCGACATGTGGAAGAACTGGGTGTCAAAGTAGCCTGCAGACTTTAACCAGCAGCCGTACTGGACTTGGCTGGTGTTCTTGCGCTGACCAGTGGGGTCGTAGTGATCGCGAGCGAAGCGCTCTTCAGGGACTGGTTTGTGGACGTCGAGACCGCGGATAAGAAGGTCCCAGAACTCGTCGAGGTTATCGGCTTCTGGGAACCGTCCGCTGAAGCCGATGATGGCGATCTTGCTGTCGTCGCCGGGAGCAACGTGAGGCTGTGTGCCATCTTTGGCAAGACTCTCCAAGGTTGGGCCAATGCGAGTTGTGGCTCCTCGCTTGGACAGCCAGTCAGAGAGACTGCAAACAGTTGTTTGCGCATTGATGGGTATCAAGGTAGCTTCAGTGCCAGAAATGGTCTCGAGTAGAGCATCTGTGACAAGATCCATACGGATTTGCTGCGAAAGAGCGCTGCTTAAAACGTCGTCGAGGAGGTCTCCGAAAGAAAGCTGGTCTAGCTGAGATCCTGAGGCGCAGGAGATGATGGGGATGAGCATCTTGTTCTCTAGGAACTCAATGTCTTCGAGGATGGACGCGAGGGCCTGGTCGAGACTGGACTCGGAGTATGCTGAAGAGTTATGGTAAGGACCATATATGGGAGCCGGGTATAGCCTCTTTCCAGAGAAAGCATCGGAAGCCTTCAGTGACTCGAGAATAGATGGGGGACCGCTTATTGTTGTAAAACCAGGACCGATGGCGCTGATGTAGGGACGCGTGCTGGATGTAAGGTTCTGGGACGAGAATGAGCTTCACTCAAATTGGGGATACTAAGGCTCTCAAACTTACCTTTTCCTTGGAGAATTCTTGCAAAGCATCTGAAACAAGCTCCTCCTGATTCGAAGACAGGATCATAGACCAGCTTGAAGGTGTCGAGTACCCAAGATTCACGGCTCGTCTGCTAACATGCATCCCAAGTCGGAAAGCAACAGTAGCCGCTTCGACGCCCAGTCTCGAGATCTCGAAAACATCTTTCGCGCAACTCACAGCAGCGGCTGCAATGCTACCAGTGCAGATGCCGAGTAGAAAAGATGGAGAGGCCGATGGATGTTGTTTATCCGAACGGGCAAGATAGCTTTCATCTCGTCAGCAAGCCTTACACTTCTGCGTTATCATCTGACTTACTCAATATAGTATCCGATCTCATAAATGCAAACAAAAGCACTATCCAGCGCTGCATGAGGCTCACTCCTCCGAACGCCCTCCAAGAGCAGACTCAAGCTCTCAGCCTCGGGAATCGATTTTCTCTCTAAAGACGAGAGTGAAACAATCTCGCGTCGAACAGCCAAGAACGCCTCGCCAAGAAAGGAAGTCAAAAGCGCGTTATCTTTCACGCGTACAAGGGCTTGTAGCTTATCAAGAACAGGAGTGCTTTGATCACCAAAGACATACACATCTGCTGAGGACGCCATCGTGAAGGATCAAGGATGGCAAAACAATCGCTGTTGAAAGCAGTAATACAATGTGCAATATTCGTTTGTCTTGGCTATTTTCTTGCCAAGATGTATCTGGCTTATACTGTATAGGATCTGGCTTATACCGTAGACGTTTAAACATGCATGATCCTTTTGGGTAATTCGTAAGGGTCTGGCTAGTGTTAGTTCCGCGCTTTTGCGAAAATGTCCGTAGTGGCTTGCATGGGTGGGCCAGGGTCATATAGAGGCTAGTTACGCCACGCAGGATCAGATCAGAGATGAAGCTCCGAAGAGGTCCGAAGTCTTATCTTGCAGGGGAAGCTGAAACGCGCTGGGTGGCGTAGTATGTGCCGTGAACCGAGGACGAATGGAGTCTAGAGAAGAGCCACGAAGGAGATGCACTAATGTCTGAATGCCGGTTGGACTCTGTACCCGGATGGTGACTCGAATCTCGGCACTTGCATAGACTCTCTTTGACAGCTGGCTTCAGTATTGTAGCAATCCAATATTCTGTAGTTACGTGGCTAAGGACTAAACTTGATCTCATGATATAGAGCAGAACCTTGTGACTGCAATGGATCGCTAGGGCAAGCACATCAATGAAACAGGCAATAAACGGTTATGCAAATCAGAACGAGTTATACATCTCTCTCGCTTAAGCATCACTGCTGGAATACGTAAAGTGGGTGGTGAACGGAATGAGTAACAGATAGCTTAGAGTGGGATCGAATAAGTCTGTCGAGAGGGTACTCTAAGAACCAACTTCAACGACTCCAGTAGCTGCCTGCACTGGATTTCGAAGTCCCACAAACTCATTCCGCTGCTCATTCTCCTTCACAATCGCAGCCTTCTGACTCTCCTTTTCCTCCGCCTCCTTAACCTCCTTCGCCACCTTCTGTCGTCTCGCCATCTCAGCCCTCGCTTCATCAACAGCCTTGTTATAAAGATGTCCTCTAGCCGTAAGCTCAACATCCTCCAGATGCGGCGCAGCGGACAGTGCCATGAATGCACGCAAGAGCCAGTCTTCGTTACTAAGCTTCAACATGTCCTTTACAAGAGTAGTTGCAGGTCCTGGAGTGCACAACAGGGCCTTGCCAACCATTTGGGATCTCTCCAGGGCTGTAGTAGCTGGCTGTGCGCGCTCTTGAGCATAGCTCGCGAGTATGGACTTGACAGCCTCGCTAGAGAGCTTCTCACCAGGCTGAAGTGCCTTTCGAGCAGCCATGAGCTTGTTGACGAACACAGCGCAGGACTCTATGGCCTGGTTGGCGCCTTGTCCACCAGCCGGTGTAGTCTTACAAGCTGCATCGCCTACAATGACAGCGCGATCAGTGTGCCATCCCTTCGCGACACCTTCCTCAACGCCAATCTTGACTGCTACAACACGGTTCTTGTAAATCTCTCCAAACTTGAGCTGGGGGGTGACTTGTGTATGGGCAACATTTAGGCAGAGAGCCTCGGCTTCGGCTTCAGTGTATCGTGGGGCCTGGGACAGCGGGACGTTCTGGTTGAGATTCTCAAAAACGAACCAGAATACAATGCCGTCTTTGCCTGTGAAGCCGATGACTGTTTGGTTCTCTCGATAAACGGCGAAGCGTTCACCTGGGGCGATGCCTTGGGTGGGCGCTGACATGCCGTAGACTGTGGAGCAGGCAACGCTAATGTCTAGGTATAATTAGTCAAAGATCACAGAGATTAAGTAAATTTAAAACTCACAATCATCTGCAGTCAATTGGTCAGGAAGCTTTGAGTCAATGTGTGTGCGGACAGCGCTTCGCACGCCATCAGCACCAACAACAATGTCTGCTGTAAGAGACAAGCCATCTGTTGTTGTCACAGTGACATGATCGCCGCTCTCATTAATTGAGGCAACGCGCGCTGAAGTTCTAACACATTCCGTGCGCTGAATGTGACGAACCATGATGGGCAGCAGCTTGCGACGCTCAATAAACGCAACAGGATATCCGATCCTACACGCACCATTAGTCAACAGCCAGAGAACAGAATAAATATACCAACTTTTCACGATATTGACCCATAGCGTCAGAGTCATTCATCAAGTTCCCCTCGCTATCATAAGAGAACCACTTCTCAAGCGGAATAGTAGCATCCTCAATATCCTCCACGAGGCCAAGCTGATCAAGGATACGCAGGCCATTTGGCTGCAGACCAATACCAGCGCCTCGATCAGACTCAAGAGTATCACGACCCTCAAGGAGAAAATAGCTGATGCCGAGTTTCTCAAACATCAGTGCGAGAGTGACTCCAGCGATTCCTCCTCCGGCGATGATGACTTCATAATGCTGTTTTGGTTCAGCCATGATGATAGGGAGATGGATTAGAATATTGTGGAAACAATTGTCTCGGTTTAACGGCTTTCACGAGATTTAATTGAGCGGCTGTGCCATTTGGGGTGATGTTGTTTATTTGAGTAGGCAGCGCCTCGCTAGTGTAGCTTATGCATAAGCACTGGCCGAAGATATCCGAATTTTAAAAGTCGCCTCATTCACGCATGGTGAAACACGCGTAGATCGGAGGACTTCGGACTTCCTAAACAGGTAGGACGCTGAGCCATCGCGACTCTGGACTATTACAATTGTATTCAAATGGCACCACTTTATAGACCTGATAAGCCTCTAGTAATTTCCATCTTCTCAGCATCATCTCATCAACAGCAATTCAACATTATCTTCCTTGTCTTGACATTTCCCAATTACATCGCCCAGCATGGTTTCAAACGGCATTTCCAACGGTACCAATGGTACTAACGGCACCACTATCAATGGCGCCAACGGTACTAATGGCGTCAATGGGCACGCCGCTCTTTCACCCCTGGAGGTCCTAGTCCAAGATCTCAACAAGAACACCACCACATTGAACGGGTACCTCCGCGCCAACAAACTCCCCGAGCCTAGCTTCGAGCGGGATGCGCCCATTATCAACTTATCGCCTGATGCGCCTGAAGAAGCGCAGGTTGCGAAGGAGAAGATCCTTGACAGTGCGTTGCAAATCTTCCAGCTCGTCTCTGGCCCTGGCGAGTACTTGCAAAATGTCATCACAGGTGTAAGTACCTCCCGATACACATCCTCTGTAATTTTGAATAACAGCTCTAGTACCATTACATGGAGATCCTCCGATGGATGAGCCACTTCAAGATCTTCGAGCTCGTACCCTTGGAGGGCAAGATCTCATACACAGAATTGGCTTCCAAGGCTGGAGTAGCTGAGTTACGACTCAAGACTCTGGCCCGCATGGGCATGACGAACCATCTCTTTGCCGAGCCTGAGCCAGGTTTCATCGCTCACTCGGCTACTTCAGCTGCTCTGGTGACCAACAACAGATTCTCCGACCAGAGAGTCTGGATGACAAGCATCATCGCCCCGGTCATTGCATCCATGGTCACTGCGCATGAGAGATGGCCTGATAGCACAGCTCCCAACAAGGCGGCTTTCAATGCGGCGTTCAACACTGATCTACGCATGTATGAGTACATTGCCAAGCAGCCTGATATGTACAAGCTGTTTGGTCGCGTCATGGATGCCATTGCCACTAGTCCCAAGAGTGACTTAAAGCATCTCGTTAACGGCTTTGAGTGGGCCGGACTTGGTAAAGCCAGCGTTGTCGATGTAAGTCTGCCCCTCGCCTATCATATCGCAGTTACTAACATACCTCCCAAAGATTGGAGGCAACATTGGCCACAGCTGCGTGAAGCTAGCCGAAGCCTTCCCCGACCTCACCTTCATCATCCAAGACATCCCCCACGTCGTCGAAGAAGGCACCAAAGTCATCAAGGAGAACAACGAGGCCAGCATCGCCAATCGCATCCAATTCCAAGAATACGACTTCTTCCAGAAGCAACCAGTCGTCGGCGCCGATATCTACCTCTTGCGCCAGATCTTCCACAACTGGGACTTTGAGAACTCCGTCAAGATCCTCAAGAACACTGTTGAGTCTATGGGTCAGAACTCTCACGTGCTGATCATGGACTTTGTGGTGCCTGAGCCTGGTACTGTTTCATCTGTGAATGAGCGAGTTTTGCGATCACGTGATGTGGGCATGATGCAGCTGTTTAATTCCCTTGAGCGAGACCTTGAGGGATGGAAAGCGATTCTGGAGGCGGTGGATTCGAGGCTGAAGATTAATGCTGTCAACACGCCTTATGGTAGCTTCATGTCGGTGATTGACGTTGTTCTAGGGTAGGGGAGAAATAGATTTAGTTATACAGCTTTAGTCATTCAATCAAGATTAGAAATACGATAAAAATTGATCTAACTCTCTTATTTCTATTATTTCTCTTATCTCCTTCTTTATCCTTACAATGACTTTTGTGTGTCTCAACTCATCGCGACTAACGATGCGTCACGAGTGATTTCGCTCAATTAAGCTCATCACTTTAGCAGTTTCCGAGCAATTCGGCGGAGCCAAAAAGAACCGTGCTGTCAATGCTAGTCGACATCATGTGCATTAGTATCTGTACACTTAAAAAGCTTGAGTTTATTATCATCTAGACTTGATTGACTGACAGTAGCACGAACTGACGCTGGGTGACAACCAGGGATTTCCGTCTTCAGATGCTCAGATCGCCAAGACGAAGTGTTGCCAGATTTGGACATGACACATTCCAGGGGTTCATCCACGCGAACCAATCGCGGGCCGTAGTTATGCGATTATGCGAGATGGCGAGACTCCACACACGCGTCCTCGGGCGTGTTATCCGAGACTTGAGCGACGCAACGATCGCGAAGGATGACGCTGAAGTTCGGAAATCTCAGCAATTACAGGCGGACATCTTCGGACCTTGAATGTGAGTACATAAACGCTGATACGTCAACACACTCTGCTTCACCGAAACAAGCCTCAGCTGCCCTACCATTCCATCTCACTGCCCTGCACTATACCACCTTGACTGACACGATCCATCCCTGCTTATCTCACCCACTCACAACCATGTCATCTCCACATTTCTCCAAAGTCCTCGTCTTTGGTGCCACCGGCGAAGTTGGCTCCGCCGTCGCACTCGAGGCCCACGCTCTCGGCGCCCACGTCTCCATCGCCCTACGCGACACAGCCAAGCACAACGAGTGGATATCCCCCTCCCAGGAACACGCCGCAGACCTGCAGCGCATCAGTGCCGACCTAACCGACCCCGACTCCCTCAAGCGGGCCGTGCATGACACAGGCGCCCAGGCAGCCTTCATCTACGCCGTGCGCTCCAAGGACGCGTTGCGCGGTGCCATCACCGCCCTGCGCGACGCCGGCATCCAGTACGTCGTCTTCCTCTCGACGAGTCAGGTCAGGACCGCGGGCACCACCAAGGGTGACATTCGATCCATCAAGCCTGACCACTTCATTCCCTGGCAGCATGCGCAGGTTGAGATTGCGCTGGAGGACCTCGAGGTGCCACATGCAGCGGTCCGGGCCGGGTTCTTTGCGAGCAACCCGCTAAGAATCTACCTTGATCGATCTTCGGAGCCTAAACAAGTCAATCTGCTAGCTCCGGAAGTGCCGCATGATCCCATTGACCCCAAGGATATTGGACGTGCAGCTGCTGCCGTGTTAGTCAACCCGCGGCTGTACGCGAGTGGCTATCAGGGAGAGCCCAAGAAGGATGTTGTGTATCTCAGCGGACCGGCGTTGCTCTCGCAGACTGAGCAGTGGGAGATTATTAACCGGGAGCTTGTCGCTGCTGGCAAGTCAGAGGTCAAGGTCAATCACATCACGGTTGAGCAGTACCTTGAGAACCTGGCCAAGCTTCATGTTCCTGATGTTGTAGCCAAGTCTCTCGCCAAGTCTATGGTCGAGACGAGGGCACTGTATGCTCCCGAGGATTACGAGAAGTCGCGGGGTAACGTTGAGCTCTTGACGGGCCGCAAGGCTACATCTTTTGATGAGTTTGTTAAGAGAGAGATACCTAGATACTTTGACTAAGCCTGTATTAGACCTCGAGATAGAGATGCCTTCTTCATTCCATATAGAGTAGCCTTGCATTCAACTAAATAAAGACTTCTGATTTCCATGCTTCTATCTTGTAGTAGCCTTTGTATAAGGAATTGTTATTCATGCATTAAAATCGGAGATATCTAGCACCGGTCTCCACCGGCTGATCTTATCAATTGAATCTCGGTGGCCCGAGATCGAACCCCGCCAGAGATAAAGCTCCATGTTCGGGATCAACCCATGGCCATTCGGGAATCATATCCATAAAAGGGCCTAACGTTTCCGTCCCAAGCACTCTTTGCAATGCGTCCGACTGACTACTGCTATCCAGTGGCACTGATGACATGGTAGGTAATGATCCCTCTGACGCTGACATAGAAGATGGCGTCTGCTGCAACGGCCCATACCAATTGTTAGAGTACGCTGGTGTTGGATACTGTGAGAAAAGCCCCGGGGAAGGAGAGTACAGAACCGGATCTCGCCTCTGAACTTTACGGCCAGAATTTGATGACCGCCCTGGAGTAGTCTGCTGCATCTCTTTGACGTAGCGAGCCTTAGCCATGAGCCTCTTGATAGGTCTCCACAAGGCAAGGCGGGTCTCATCTTGTCTGCTCTCATCAACCTTCCATCCCTCATAAACTGTCGTCACACAGTCCCATGCCTGATCACATTGCGGTGATTGAGGTCGAGCGCATAGCTCAGAGAGGACAAATGCCATGGCGCCCCACTGGATATGAGTCTTTGAGTACCACGTGAACTGGATGATTTCTTTGTTCGTGAGAAGCATGCCAGAGACTTCCAAGATTTTGATTGAAGTCTGGAAGAGCTCATCTTTCACTTTGTTCTCCAACTGGCCTGCAGTGTTGGGAGTAGGAGGGAATTGGTTGCTCGTGCTTTTACCATCGACATCCTTTTCTCGTGACACTACTGAGTACTGGGTTATCAGCCAGAATCGACCAAGGATGATTTGTGCCACTGCGGAGGAGAGAAGTTGGAACGGAACTGAAGGATCGCAGATAGGCAAATACTTGTCCCGCAGCCGACTTTCCAATTCTTGAGCCAGAGTCTTGGGAGAATCAGAGGCGTCATCTACTCTTGGGGTACCTCCATCGTCTGATGTTTTGTTCTGCTTGTGCCTCATGCGACCCAGCTTCAGGCCTGTCTGTATAGCCTCACATCGAACTAACGTGAGCGTCATGTCAGTCGCATGGTCCCATCTTTCAGCTGGGGGCTCCACCATCTCAGGTAACAGGTCAACATCATTGATGTGCAGTGGAGGCTTGGTATCTGTGATGAAGCCCTGCGCAATAGGTTCATTGCAGTGATATTCTGATGAACGGCTATCAATAATGCAGATCTGCCACCATAAGCGGCGGCGCAGCTCAGTCTCGAAGGGCTTTAGTCCGAAAATGGTTCCATCGCGATGGAGACCCATGGTCCTTGCGATATGAAAGACCAGCGATGTGAGTGCCCATGCAGCTCGCGAGTCATCTTCATTCGGGAGAGCAGACAAGAAGAGCACTGCGGCTTGCAGCATGGTCATGCTTTGAGTACTGAGGAGGTTTCCTTGGGCGAGAGCCTGTTCGACTGCAAACCGATATCTTTCCAGTGCCGCTTCACGAGTCTCGTCCAGAATATTGAGACATTGCTCTGAATTGAGACTGATGACAGCTGAGTAATGGATACTGAATAACAGGGTCTCGGTATGCTTGTCTACTGTGCCAAGAGATGCAATGGCGTCCCAGTAGATTCTGGTCAAGGTCGGCATGTGAAATATGCGGACCAGCGGCGCGACATTTTCACTGAATGCGGCAAAGAGCGTGACAGCTTGTTGCAGTGAGGGATGGTAATGGTAGAGTGGTGAAGCAATTGCGCGATAGCCAAAAATAGCGGCATTGAGACCTAGTTGGGGATCCGATGGTGAGGTAGCGGCGGTGGTGGCGGATGAGGCGACCGAAGGCTCGTAGCCAGCATCTTCACTGGCAGGCTCAAAAAGAAGATCACGCAGCTCCTCGACCTATAAATTATGTCAGCCAGTCATAGAAAGATAGATCAAGTAATAATGGAGGACATACCTCATTCGACAGAGTGACCCATAATGCATTGTTCACATAGTAACTCTTTGACTCATCGACTTTGAGACGACTAAAGTCCTGCTCAAACGAATGACCCTCACTGTCTTGCGCAGTCTGCGGGGTATCCTGGTTCTCTCTGGCTATGTAACCGTTAGATACAATCTGTACTGAGCGAGTGCAAGGCTGACATGACTTACCAGCAGCACCGAACTGGCCAATAATGCTCTCAAGGCGGGACAAACGCTCTGATAGTTGGGGCGCGAGGCTGCGCTTCGGCCTCTTCGGTGCTCTACCTCGACCAGGAGGGTAGATACAGTTGACTTCGGATCTGATGCAATTAGAGCATTGGGGGAGTTGACGGTCGCATTTGACTCTGCGATGGCGACAGTGGATGCAGGTCCGCACTTGGACATGCGATTGAGCCAGGCCTGGCACGGAGAGATTGCCCAAAGTAGAGTCCATCTTGCTGTGACTGACGAGAACTGTCAGAAGTGATTACCCTAGAGGATCTGGGACAGTTGTCTTGGCAATCTGAATTACAGAGTGAACAGACGTTGAGCGATGCCGTTGGAATGTCGCAGAGACTCAAGATCGGGCGAACGAGTTAGCGGACAATTGTGCGAGACGATGCCCCACAAATGGAGTTTAGTGCTGCTATTGGCCCGGCAGTCGCATAACTTATGCGAGGTGCGCGAGTCCGCGAGGAAGCGAAAACGCTCGCGAGATTGGCCATTACGAGCATCAAGAAAAAACACATGATACTAGCGCTGAGAGAAAACATGATAAAGGCCTGTAAAGAAATCCTCTTCCGATTCCCTCCCACCGAAACAATCACTGAACAAGGAGTACTTTTGCGCCTTATCTTGCCGCCCTCCAGTACATGCTCTGATCTGGACTTGCATACCCCGCCAAACCACGGAGAGACATACAGGGCTCCACTGAATGATCTGACCTGACAAGATGAACGAGGAAGCCAACATGGGTAGTGTCGTCAAGGAGGAAACGCAATCGGGCGACGTGGTCGACTTTGAGGGAGACTCCGACACCCACAACCCGCAGAACTGGCCCATGGGGAAAAAGGTGTATACGACAGCCCTGTGGGCCCTGACTACCTGCTGGATCACCTTTGCCTCCGCCATTTACTCGGCCGGCACAGCAGAGATCAGTGAGGAGTTCCATGTGTCGTACGAGGTGGCCAACGCCGGCACCAGTCTGCTCATCTTCGGGTTTGCCCTTGGACCCATGCTCTGGGCGCCTCTGTGCGAGGTTTACGGCCGGAAATGGCCTGCTCTCGCTGTAAGTACCCCATTACGGCTGTAACTGTTACTGACTTGCAGTACCTACCGTTATGGACCTTGCTGACCCTCGCTAGCCCTATTTCATTAGCGCAGCCTTCGCCTTCGGCACTGCGACCGCCAAGGACATCCAGACAATCCTAATAACAAGGTTCTTCGCCGGCGTGTTCGGCAGCTCCCCCATCTCCATCACAGGCGGTTCCATCGTCGACATCTGGACCCCACGCCAGCGGGGCACCCCCATGGTCTGCTACGGCATCACCATCGCTGCGGCGCCGACCCTGGGGCCTATCATCGGCGGCGCCTTTATCGCCAGCGGCTGCGGCTGGCGCTGGACCGAGTACCTGACGGGCATCGTCATGATGGTCCAGTTCGTCCTGGACGTGTTCTGGCTGGACGAGAGCCACGCTGACGTGCTCCTCACTCGCAAGGCAGCCCGCCTCCGTCGGTCTACGGGGAATTTCAGTCTCCACGCTAAGGTACGTGAGATCTTCTCATCCCGGGTCCCGCACCGTAATCCTTCCGCTTGGGGTGCGCTGTGCGGCCCTTCCGTGGCTGATATCTTGGCTGAAACAAAACAAAAAAATTACAGTGGGAGGAGACTAGCCCAACGTTCAAGAGTCTATTGAGCACCTACCTTGTCCGACCGTTTCAGATGCTTCTGGATCCAATCTGCCTCTTGCTTACGATCTATACCTCTTTCGTCTACGGTAAGCGCTACAAATATCCCCAGCCAAAATGTCAATGTTACCTTGCTTGCTCTATTAATACCTTCCCAAACACTGCTGACTCATGGCACTTTTTGCTCTGTAGCAATCCTCTACGCGAGCTTGGAGAGTTTCGCTCTAGAATACGGCCGGTTCCGGGGATGGGGACCCGTCGTGAGCCAGCTTCCCTTCCTCTCGCTGTTAATTGGCTGTCTCTTTGCCGCGGCGGCCAACATCTTCAACAACATCTATTACGGAAAGAAGCTCGTCGCCAACAACTTCAAGCCTGTTCCTGAAGCGAGACTTCCACCAATGATGGTGGGCGGCTTCGCCTTTTCTGCAGGTCTTTTCCTTTTTGGCTGTAAGTCTCGATATCTAGCGGAACCGCCCCGAACCTACATGAAAAAAATGTGGAGATGACTTGCATAGACGACTGACCCGTTATTCTCTTCTGTTCAGGGACCTCGGTCGAGCACGTCTCTAGCCCATGGCCTTCCATCATTGGCGTCTTCCTCACAGGGGTTGGCTTCACCACCATCTTCCAGTCGTCCCTCCAGTATCTCGTCGATACTTTCACCCGCTACAGTGCTAGCGCCATTGCGGCTAACACTTTTGTCCGATCCATGGCTGCAGGTGCCTTTCCTCTCTTTGTCTGGCCCATGTATGAAAAGATCGGCATCGATTGGGGGAGCACTATCTTTGCCTGCATTAGCGTGCTTCTCCTGCCAGCTCCCTTCCTCTTTTTCAAATGGGGTTATCGGATCAGGGCCCGTGGCGAATTCAGCAAGCTCTCGACCTATTAAGGCTGCTCAGGTTAGACAAGAGACCCTGTCGTGGCTGCTTTGATCCGACATGCATATTCCAATCGCGGAACCGAGGCCATGGTGAGCTGATCTTGGGCGTTGTCTATTTCGTCATTTATGAGACACCAACATGCATGAAATGGTCATGGATACGGGTTTAACAGGTGTCATCAATTTCCAACGCCACTCATTACCTTCGACCCCCCTTTCAGTACACTTTTTTAGAGATAAACAACATCACCAGATTGAGTTAGAATAGATCCCTAGTAATTCCTACCTAATATTACGCTACCCATCGGCAAACCTTCTCACAACGTGATGCTACCGTACCATGACAATGACTCGCTGCCAAACACGTGCCCACCGGGACGATAACATACCGACTTACGTGTTCTGATCCTGAATACGATATACCCTGTTTATCGTACTCTCAACCGCACTGACCAACCTGCCATGTCAAGCCTAGCCGAAACCTTAAGCGCACAGATTGGTTGCATCCAGTATACGCAGAAGCTGAGGCTGCATATACGCGGCGTGTCAGAAATGCAATCCGACGGCAATACGCTCCAGGAATAGAGGGAAAAAACCACTCAGCAAACTGCGGCATGGATGCTGACTAGTGGCGCAGTGGTAAGAGACGCAAGGCGACGGCAACTCGGCAGTGACCCCCAGCTCCGTCTGTTAACGCTGACCTGCCTGGGCGGGAGGTAATCTTGATTATAAGACTCGCGGGCCTTAAGTTGGTTGGGGCCAATGTCCCGATTCATCTGATCTGCTGCCTCGGTACAGTATCGAGTCAGCCCAACTGCACTGGCTCCCCAATCCCAAAGACTTGGCATTATCACTAAAGGACACACACACCCTTCTCTCTCATGCCCAGTCACTAGGTCAACCCTGTATCCTCATTCCCAAAAACACCATGCCTCCGTATAACTTCCCCTCCGTGCGAGCTTCATGTGATCGCTGCCGATTCCACAAGCTCAAATGCATCGTCAATGCAGAAGACAAATCCGTCCAGCAAAAGTGCGCCCGCTGTATCAGGGCAAAGGTTGAGTGCGTGTATAGCCAACGGGCCCGCCCAAAACGCCAAAAGAACCTCGAGTCAGAGGGCAGTTCTGGCGAGGGAGAAATGGGGCCTCTAACTCCACCGACTGGCTCCGGCGAAGAAGTCAGCTTTGACAACTTTGACGCGTCTTATACAGGCTCGCCAGATATCTGGGCCATGCTGAATACGCCGGATTTTGGAGTCCGGCTGGATGAGTCGAGTTTGACGTTTGGCAGCTTCGCACAGACGCCGTCAGGCGTAGCATCTGCGAGTGGGCTGCATGTTGGTTCCATGCTCGACGTAGTACCGAACCAGATTCTTGGTAACGGACTTGTCACGGAGCCCACTACACCCAAATTCGAAAACACAGCGTTGGATTCATCTGCGAGAATAACGCCCTTCATGCATGATTGCACGCAGTCCCAAACCAACGGGACCATCGACATTGATGGGGCTTCGCCAATCACTCGACTGTCGAATCTCATGGCTGATATTTACCGCACGTTGGCTATCCTCACGGGCAGTTCACATGCGAATAAATATCCCAGCTTCAACTTTTGCGAATATCCTATTGGCACCGTCTTGCATCTGGCTCGGACTCTGGTAGAGATCATCCCGCAAGTCACAAGCTCATTTCACACCGCCACAGCATTTACCCAAGACATAACTGGAGTATCAAGACGCGACTCGATATCCTCAGTCTCCCCATTCAACAGCTACAGCTACTACGCAGACCTCCAATCCATCACACCCCCATCATCAACCGCATCCCACAGCCTCAAAGACTCCATGGACGCACCCACAAAAATGCTCGCAATGAGCTGCTACTCCTCCCTACGCCGCCTATACTGTCTAGTCCTGACTCATTTCGAGACCTATCTGCGCATGACCCTCCCCGCCTTTACCAGCGAACTTCTGTCGCATAACGCAGCGGGGGTCAAGACGCTGCAGCTCGGTGAGCTGCCTCTTACGGACGAGGTGTGCAGCAGGATCGGCACGGCGGTCAAGTTGATGCTGGATGCTCTGCGCTCCGCGGAGGATATGCTCGGCCTTTCTGATTATGCGAGCACTACGCGAAGATGCCGGAAAGCGGATCCATGCGGGTGTCCGTTCTCAGCAGGGTCGGCGGAGAGGGGTCAGGATGTAACGCCGTTGGCGTATGAGGAGCTCTCAGAGGTATTTAAGGACAGTGCTATGATGGGGTATGAGGGTGCGCACATGGATAATTTGGCGAGTAAGGTTGAGTCTGTTAAGACAATGTTGAAGGATAGAATAGACCTCCGCATCTAAGTTCTTTAGACTTTATATATAGAGATCATTTAATTTTATTTCACTTGATATAACTGAAGTGCCCCTAACTGTCAAACTTGCTACTTGCCACCACCATTGTAAGAAACGCGTTGAGGACCATCAAAAGCTTCTCCAACAAAGGTGGTGTCAGCAGCGCCGATGATGCGCTTCGTCACAGCAGTAGATCCCTGAAGTCCCTCCTTTGCCATGAAATACGCCGCAAGGCCAGCAACGTGCGGCGCAGCCATGCTTGTGCCCGACTTGTACACACTGCTAGAGTCGCTCAGATGCCCTGCGCTGAGGATATCACTACCAGGCGCAAAGATATCAACCACCTTGCCATAATTCGACCATAGAGTACGATAATTTGAAGAATCGATGGCGCCGACAGTAATAGCTGATAGGGCAGAAGAAGGCGAGTAGTTTACAGCATCGTCCGCCTCGTTTCCGGCTGCCACCACGATTGTGATGCCGAGATCAGTGGCTGCTTTGACAGCATTATTGCCAATCTTGGTATATGGGCCGCCGAGGGATGCCTTGATAATGCTCTTCTTAGTGGAGCCCTTGGACTTGGCGTGATTGGCAGCCCACTGCAGGCCCTAAAGGACATTGGACATGGTGCTCATACCGCTCTCGTCAATCACCTTGACAGCATACATGCTGCAACCCCTAGCTACGCCGTAGGTCTTTCCACCCACAATTCCAGCAACATGTGTCCCGTGGCCGTACTCGTCTCTATCTGGAGAACCACTAACGAAGTTGGCTCCCCACACGGCTCGACCGCCAAACTCCTTATGCGTAGTTCGGATGCCGGAGTCGAGGATATAAACAGTTGCACCAGTGCCGGCCGTCGTGTCGTAGCTATAGCGAGCCTTTACACCTTTCCCATTGAAGACTTGGGAGATACGGGCAAGAATCCACGGAGCAGATGCCTGGGTGGTTAACCCGCGTGCGGTGATCGGGACAGCAGAGACGTTGACAATGGTATCTTGCTCAATGTAATCCACCTTAACACTCAAGTCAGCACCTGTCCACCCGGGCACACGTTAATAACGACTTACTAGATCAGAGTCAATCACTTCCTGGAGTTACGAGGAGGGGATCTCGGCGACATAGCCTTTGAAGCCATCAAGGTCGATGTTATCCACGATGCCCCCTTTGCCCTTGCTTTTAGCTTTCTTGTGGATGGCTTCCTCATGCTTCTTCTTACTACCGGAGGGAGCCTTCGACTTGTACTTGATGAAGTAACTGTCCGGGACGACAGGTTGGGGTTCGACATTGGCGTTCTGAACCTAGGTTCTCTCTACTGGAATAAGCTCACAGCCACAAATCTTAACTATAAATAATACTTCTAGCCTATAACTTAGATATCGATACTATAATAACTAACTAATAGCTATAGTATAAATCTAATATAAGAAGAACATAAATGATGACTCCTTGGCCGGCCTGAAATAAGGAGACAAACGGAGCACTGCAGGATAATCTGGTATGAGGTTATAGAAAGCCGCGACGATACACGT